>JAMXBD010002761.1:0-165472 GCA_024138025.1 Combretum micranthum | reverse complement strand
GTAAGGTATGGCCAATCTATGGTGAACTCCATACTTCTTCAACACCTTTTCTATTTGAGCATTACAAAAGTGAGTGCCTCGATCGCTTATTAATGCTTGGGGAGCACCAAACCTGGAGAATAATCCTCTTAAAAATTTTGATACGACCCAATCATTATTTGTCGGTAATGCTTGAGCTTCTACCCACGTGCTCACATAATCCACAGCCACCAATTAATTATTTTGAGTTTAAAATTTATTTTATTAAAATATAAAATTCATTTTTTTACTTAAAAAAAGACGGTTTCGCGATTCCAAAAAGAAAACTGTCTCCCATGGTTTCGATTTTGGTTCCTCATTTTCAAGACTCAAACCAACCAGCGGTTCCAGTTCAGGTTTCGGTTCGATTCTATTCCAGAACCATGCCAATGTCTATTTGATCTTAGTGTTATCAAATCTATTGATAAATGTTATAGAGTCCCTACTTTTTATCTCCTCAGTAAGATTTTCAACATCAATATAAGCATGCTATAGGTGAATTATAGTGGAAAGCCAAGACAATAAAACTAAACAAAATTAAGATTTTCAATTTCAATCTAAATAAACTATAGAGGAATTAGTAGAAAGCCAAGACAACAAAACTAAACAGTCTATTTAAGAGTATATTTAATATTGCATAATCTTTTTTATTTAATTAATTATAATTATTGCTTTTGCTTGTTATAAATATCATATCATAATTATCATTATCACTATAATCATAATTATATTCATCATTATAATTAGTGTTACTATACTTATAAGAGAGTTGGATTTATCAAAGCCACTAACCCATTTTAGATAATACATTAACCCATTAGTTGTCTTGTAACCTTTGCTACTTTAATTATAAATTTATTCAATTGCATATTAATATTTGATTAATAGTCTAACCTTTGCTACTTTAATTATAAATTTATTCAATTGCATATTAATGTATTTGAGTAATAATTAATCCAAACTAGTCTAGAAACAAAATAAAAGTTTCCTTGCATTTATCAACTAGCAAACTATTTCAATTAGAGGTTTAATTTATCATTTCATTGCACTATCACGATGGCATTTCACTGCACCAACTCAATTTGGCATATCAGACTAAACTTTGAGAAGATACACCAAGAACCCAATGACAATTTAACATGCAAATTTACTTTCTAACATGGTATAAATTTCACCCCCTCATTAACGATATCCATCATTGCAAATAGTAGATAAAAATGCTTGATTGTAGCAAAAAATCTGCAAGTTGCCCATTGATGAATATTTGCAATGCATGACCAATGAATTGGACGGTAAAATTGAGATATTTTCCACTTTTTAAGAATTTGTTTGCTAGAGTCAATCTTGATATTGAAAGAGAAAAGACATTACACATAAGCAAATAAAAAATCAACTTACCATTTAAAAGAACTGGAAAAACATCTATCACTAAATAAATCTACAGTCAAGTGCATAAAAGCCATTAACCAAAGGTCTAGCGGAAAAGCAATTACTAGAATGAGAGAAGGGGAAAAACAATCAAACCAACATCAAATCAATGCCAAAACATTGTCAAATTATATGCCATGAAGACTACTCTTTAGAGTAATATCGTCTTGATTAATATTGTGCTTTAATACGGCCAAGCGCTTGAGTGGAAAGTACGCATAGGTACTTTGTATTGTCTTAAATTGTTAACCTAACAAGTAGTCTTGTATGTGATAAGTAATTGGAGAGCTCATAATTAAAATTTGGTATTTGTAAGGTGTATGCGGGCTTTCCGTGTATATGTTAAATGAGTTATGGGATTGGACTTTTTTCTTTGTTCTAATAATATAATATAATTTATTATAGTGAAGACACTAATAATCACAAAAATGTAGAATAATAGTTGTAGTATTAATAAGATAAATAAAAAAAAATTCACGTGTTACTTTTCTATCTTATAGAAGTACCCCATCATTGTCATGTTATCTAATAGACATATTGAAGTTAGCAGTAGTATAAATGAATATAAAAGGATAAATTATTTATTCATAAATGGCAACACATGTTGCTTTTCTATTAATAGGAAGTGTCACATCATTGTTATGTTACTCATGTCATCTATCAAACATAAGAGAGTTATCTTAATAGCATAAATGAACATGAAAAGTTTAATTATCTATGAGTAAATGTTAAATTTAATATCCAAATTAACTATGTTTGTTAGTTGATATGGACATACAAACCAATTATGAGATGACATATGACATGATCTTTTTATTTCATCATCATCATTATTACTATGGTTATTTAATCATTACTATTTAAAATCCCATATCACAACTTATTAAGTAAAGCCCATGCACCTCTATAGGCTTTGCCCTTAACAAAAGTAATTATCTAACATGAGTTTTTCCATCATCCCATTATTTATTAGCATAATTGTTGGAGAATAAATGTTGTGAGACACCATGTGTTTCAATGTCTATCCTTCGTTCCCTCTCCTCTTCCTTATCCTCAAATTAGAGCTACTACATCCTTAGGAGAGTTGATCGAAGTCATTGAAATGCAAACCAAAATCTAAGTCTGTCTTAATTGTAATGTTCTTCTTGTTTTGACTACCCTAAAGTTTTCAATTTACTCTACTAATTTGTGGCTTTGTAGAGAATTAAATCTAATCCAGGGTTGAGCTCTAAAAGGTAGATGGCTATTGAATTTTAGATTAAACATTCAAGATAAGAAAACCGACAAGGGATGACTATTTCCTTTAAAGTTAATATCCAAATAAAAATGATACATTTCAACAATAATAATAGAAAACAAACAAATAAATTTGTCATGAACATAGTAACTTTTAATAAATAAGCTATTAAAAAGTTTATGTGCTTAAGAAGACTATTCTACGTAAAGTTTCTATTAGAAAGGTATGCAAATATCTAGTATAGTAAGGGTTATTAATTTAATGAGATATCTAAAAAGCATTTTTTAAGAATGTGTCACTGCATGTTAAAGAGACCAAAGTAATTGGAATTGGTAACCAACGGTTATTAAAGAAATTTGATATTTGTTGTGGACATGGTGACTCCGGATAATTGTGTTGTTTCATTGTGATGTGATGGTGGTTTATAAATGGGATTTGTAACTCGAAACCACTTGTTACGTATCCAAGTCACCATTATGGATAATTTAGAATGATTTGCAAATATTAAACTACCTTTATGAATTCAATCCCTCGTTACGTTATCTTTTCTATTTCGAACATCATGAGTTCATGTTGCAAGAACATAATTCACGAATTGAAAAGCTTGTCTTTTATACGTTGTATATAATCGAAACAAAAAATAAATAGGGTTAATGTCGAATTTGGTACTTTAGCTTTACCCAAAATTCAATCAAGTACTTTAACTTCCAAAAGTTTAATTTTAGTACTTCATTGAACTTTTTAAGGCTATTTTTGATACCTCAGCTAATGGAGTTAACACCATTAGTTGACATGGATGTACAGACTAGTCATGATGGGACACATGTTATTTGACGTGGCATCCTATCATTTTTTATTTATATTTTTATTCTGACATGGCAACTTACTTATTTTTATTTACTTTTCATTATAATTTATTTTATTTCATTATAATTAATATTATTTTACTTTTTAAAATAGTTTTAAAATCATATGTAAGCCCAAGCCCGCCCAAACCAACAATGCAAGCCCAAAGTTTTGCCATAGACTCTTTTTCTTCAATCATGGGTTGCTCTAAATTTATCTTATAAAAAGTCCATTCTCAAGACGTCTTCCATGTAGGACTAATAACCAACCAAAAACCATTATAAGTTTAATGTCTCATTGTTGCTATTCTTGGAGTTTTTTTTTTTGTTTATGTTAGAGCCATTTTAGGGCTATTGCATTTACAAGCAACATGATGAATCCAATGCCATCTCTCTAAGGATTATATTTTGTTAATTATTGTAACATGATGATAGAACTCCATGGAAACTTGATACATTGCCACTACGTTTAATCACCTTCTACAAACTATAGGATTATACCTTTTCGATTCTCAATCTTGTTAGATCTGAAGGTATTGCAATATCACAACTCTCTCATGGTATCTACATGAATGAGTATGCCTTCAAAAGAATCCTTTACGTGCTAATATTATCTAGAACACTTCTAGATCTGATTGGAAAAATTACTCACGACTCTCGTATTTCTCTCTTTTAGGGTCCACAGATTTTCTCTGTTAGTCTAATGTCAACAACTCATGCCGTTAACCTTAAAAAAAAACCTCTTATGTCTTATTTATACTAATATCAATATGAATAATAACATTAGTGCCCCTAACCTTCTTAAGGATAACTTAATAATAAATTAATTTATTAACATAAGAATTCCTAGTCCAATTAGGAATTATTATTATTTTTAACAAATTATATTTTTGTATTATTCTTAACAAATTAAGATTAACAATAAATAAATTTATTATTGTTGAACCCGTATATTCAATGTGGATTTTAATGAGACAATCTAATACATAGTTAACTTTTTAACTATTGTAAATTACACTTAATTAGTCAAATATGTGTATATGTGTGTGTGTTGCGTGTCTGTGTGAAATTTTTGTAGAAACAGCCCTGTTTGAGGGATAAGTTGAGAGCTAGATTGCTTCACTCACTAAGGCGTAACAAACTCAAGACCAAAGCTTGATAAGCTAAAAATACAGAGACATTAGTCGAAGGTTATGTCAAGGAGTCAACAAGTCAATTAATCAAGGCACAACAAAGTTAAGACCAAAGCTCGACAAGTTCAAGAAATGCATAGCCTTGATCGAGGTGTTGGTTGAGGGCTCTACAAGTCTATTGGTCAAGGTGCAACAAGTTTAAGATTGAGACTTAACAAAGCTTAAAAATGCATAGCTTTGATCGAGGATCACATTGAGGGCTCGATGTGTTAAAGCTGAGGGTGCGATAATTTGATTTTAAGGCTCGATCGAATAAAGACTTGTTTGGGGCAAATTTGAGGTGCAACGAGTCTTTAGGGCGCAATAGTTTAAATATTGGAACTAATATAGCAAGAAAGAGTTATTGGAGCACATTAAATACTTGATAATTTAAAAACGTTATCTTTTATGGATATTTAGATTTTTAAAGGCTATATGTAGTGTCATTGGGAGATTCAACAGAGAGCCTGTGATTTTTTTTTTTTTTTTGAGAAAGTTATTATTTTTTTCCTTATCCAGGTTAAAAACTATCAATCTACATACGACAATATGATTTACTTATATCATTCATATTTGCTAAATTATTTATCTCTCTATCTATTTATTTATTTTATACGTTAGACATTTGGAAAGAGCTGCTCTATTTTCACAAATAGTGCTCGTGTCACTCTGCATGAGCATCATCAATGTCTGGCGCCGGTAGCGATCACGATCATGGTAGGAAGACAAGAGCTCCAATTGCTGTATTCATGGCCTTTGGTACCCAAGGCGATGTTTATCCTATTGCCGTAAGTTAGTTCCATTTTTATTCTTTTTAGGGTTTTTATTTTTTAATTTTATATACACACACACACACACATTGAATTTCATTTGCAGGCACTTGCTGCGGCTTTTGCTAGTGATTTGAAGCAATACAGCGTGTTTTTCATCACTCATTCCGCTCACGAGGTTCTAGATTCTTCTTCCACACTATTTTCAGTTATCTGGTTACTGCCTTGCTCACGATTTTTTGGTTCGCGGAATAAAATAAAATTGGAATGGAATAGTAATTCCTTTGGTGCTATATTTGTTTTATGATCATGGAATTTGGAAAATACAAATAAAAAAGTTGTATTATGTGAGGAATAACAACTCTTCTAATAAAGGGGAGAATAGTGATTCTTATTTAATTAAAAAAATCGCATGGGATAGATATTCTTTGACTAATTTTTTATATCAAATAATTGTAATAAAGGCAGAGTGATATTCTATAGTAGACCAAACACAATGTTAAATTTTAATATTTTCTCTAACTAACCATAGGATTTGGATTTTAGCTTCTTTAGGAATTCATAATATAGGTTGCTTAACTGTGAATGAGTTTGAAATTGAAGATTGGATGTGAACCATGAGAAGTGCAGGTCTGGCAAAAAAATTTATATGATAAGAATCTGAGAAGAAGACAATCTAATTCCTGCATTGGTTTGGGTCTAAGTAAATGAAAGCACCACAAGGAGGTGACATTGGATCCTTTCCATATTAAGTACAGGATTGGAGTCTAATGTGACTTTATCTAGGGACTGCGTAGGTCATGATAAGTACTATACAGGCTATATTTGGTGGCCAGTACACGTGAAAGGACAATATTATTAATGGTACTTGAACTTTGGCAAAATATGCAATTAAGTATCTGAACTTCAAAATTGATCAATTTAGTACTTGAAATTTGAAATTGATCAATATAATGCCTAAAAAGTATTGAAATTGATCAATTTAGTATTTAAAAAAATTTTAATGGAGGTACCATTGGTATGCACGAAAATTGGGTCTGTTTGTTTTGGCTTTTTTTCGGCAGATACAGACAGTTTTTCAAACTTTTTGCTAACAAATTATTTATCAAGAAATAGATATAGAAAAAAAAATTTTGACAGTTCTCATCAAAAGATCAAATAAAACAAATATAGATAAAATTTAGATGCAAATCGGATATATTACACATATCATTTTAAAAAAGATATAAATACAGATGAAAAATAGACAATCCAAACAGACCCATTATCTAGTTGTATATTTTGTTAAAATTCAGGTACAAGCCATGACGTTAACTCCATGTGAAATTATCTGAATAAGAACTTCCATGACATAATTACAAGAATAGTTTCACTGTTTGTGATAACAATAAGTTAGCTCGAAAGAAACTGAGACTAATCTCCCCTTGAATGTGGTGATGTATATAGTTGTAAAGTAAATGGAAGATATAGAGGAGTAGAATTTCAAGCACTCGTATGAACAAAATAGCGACAGTTACAACAGCAATGATAGCTGAAGGAGTAGGGTAACGAATAATTTAAATGATAATGGGTAAAAAATCCTCATTACTGTTATGAAAGGAATTTATGTTAAAAAGCTGTCATATATCTTGGATAATGATTATAATTCGGTGTGTTTATACCGTTGATTCAATGGACTTTGCAATGATCTTTTCTGGGTAGTACCATATTACTGTATGTTTTTTCATAGTTTAGATAATGTGAACCTTTATCTTTTGATTTTTTATTTCTGGCTAATTTACATACTTCTGAATAAAACTATGCATGCGTGGGGTATGGCATTGTGCAAGATACTGGCAAAAAATAGTTGTACTTGATCCCTTCTTTGAATTTCAAAGGCAAGTAAGTAGTGACTTATGATTAATGATAGTAATCAAATATCCATGCCAATACATGTCGTAAGCATCTTCAGATGGATATAGTTCATAATTATTGTAATTGAAGAAGGAGAATTGGATTAAAGAGTAAAAAACAATGCAATCGCACATAAGGAAGTTAAAAACCTCTATAAGCTAGAAAAGAGAGAGAAAATTTAAAGAGCAGCCTACAAAATTTGTAGTTCAACATGCTTAAACAGCTCGAAAATGGAAACATAATGCCTGATATCTTGGTATTTCAATGTGCCAAAGAAACTTGAAATGCAACACAGTGATTGACCAAATTACCTTCCTATATATATCCCCTTTTATTTTTCCTGTTGATCTGGAGCCTTTCAGCTGTTTTTATCCTTCTTTGTTCTTGTGTTTTTTATTGCCACAATCTTGACTTTTTATCAGAATTTCCTGTATTTGCATGGGAAAATCTTGAGCAAAATCTATTCCTTATTGACTATAGTATATTTAAATGATATTGATGTTGTAACTGTGTCTCACTTCCGCTGTGGCAGAAATTGATTTCCCCCCTCACTAGAAAACATGTGGTGTACAGACCAATTTCATCACCACCTGTTTTAAGTCCTTTTGGAGATACTGAAAACTCAGGTTTCGTCTATTGTACTTGACATGTGTATATATTCCTTATACATGTTCTATAAAAATGATAAATCAATCACAAGGAAAATATTTAGAGTTTAAATGGTCATACAATCTCTCTTCCCCCTTTTTTAATAAATTTATTTATGTTTTTATTTTTTAATTTAATGAGGAGCAGAGCTATCATTTTCTCAGCAGAAGAAGAGCATAACCAATATGCATCGGCAGGACTGTTTATCTGAAATTGAAAGGATTTTTGGTAATGAAGCAGTAATGGAGGGTGATTTTATCGTGATCAATTTATTTGCACTGGTATGTTAGTAATCTATGGTAAAAATTTTTAAGTTTGGTCTAGCAAGAAATCCCAAGTTTGTTGAGGGACTAAATAATTCAAGGAGTGGTTTTGTAAATTTCCAAAGACAAGTAGTATTATGAGTACTCTTATTCTCCATTATTGAAGACTTCTTTTTCTAACGATGTTACTCTAAAAGTGTGGAGTATGTGAAGGGGAACAATGACATGAAAAGTATCACTTTGTTTTATCACTCAGGAGGGTTGGAGCTTTGCAGAACTTTTTCAGATCCATTGTGTGGTTGCTGCTCCTTATGTTGTCCCCTACAGGTAAATAAACACCAGAGTACCATCTTCTTTCTTTTTATTTGTTTTTCTTTCAATGATGATTTGTGCTTGTTGCAACTTAATAAATTTGCCAAGGCTGTTATATTTGAGTGCCATGAATACTAGTCTTCCAACGGGACTCATCAGCTTAATAATTGGAAAAAGAGGAAAAAAAAAAAAAAAAAAAAACTTAATTAAGTCAAAATGATTCTTCTCAGCCACAGACTTGTCCTTTGCATGATAATGGCATTTCCATTGCAAATAAGTGCACCTAGGTGTGCAGTGTACAAAATGTCTTGAGCCTCTGCTTGCTAGAGTATGTATGAGGTCCATTAGAGGTTTGATTCATAGTGCTTCTGTTCCACCAAAATTCATATGCTATGGAAATCTATCTTCAGTTAGAGTATAACTTCCATATTTCCATAAGAATCCCTTTCCCAAAATGTTTCTCTATTGGGCAGAGAATATAGTGTGAAGAGAGTTTGTCCTAACAGTAGAATAAATATGACATTTGTATCAGTCTCCATGCCAAATATTGGAACAAGACGCTGCATTCTTTTGTGTGTTCACTTTGGCATCAAGAGTAAAATTTACTTCTTTTCTTTCTGCAACAGTGCTCCTTCATCATTTGAGCATCGATTCATGAAAGAGCTTCCACTTTTATATGATTATCTTCAAGATGCTCCAGATGGCAAGGTAGCTTATATGTTTATTTAACTGTTGCAGTAACCTTTGTCAGAGTTTCTTGGCTGCAGTGTATTTTTGGAGAGTTCTAGGATATTAACTCTCTTACTTTACTGATGATCAAACCACATACATGTGAATGCACAAGAAGTAAAATATGAACCAAAAACAGAAAGAATCTAAAAGTAAATCTCTAGGAGATGCACATCTTTAAAGAAACAGAAAGGAGTAAAAACAATTTTAGCATAGTGAAATGTAATCATTTAGCTAATATGTCTAAACCTACATGTAGTATGCAGCATAAACATTATTCTTGGCAACCTTGCTAACACTTCCCTTAAGCTAAGGATTAGATATCTATCATTTTGAACTTACTTGAATGACTCAGAATGAAGGTCTAGTATGTCAGCTTCTTGGCTTGGTACAAACTTGCATTGAACTTAACTCCTTTCTTCAATTTTACATTTGATGAAGTTTACATCAATACTAACTTGCTTCATTCTATCGCATTGAATCATTTAGCACGCCATAACAATCACTTACTTCAACTCCATGTTTTGTACTTCTCAGCAGCAATTGCCTGTGATGCCCATTAGGTAAAGCCACCATTCTTCTTCATTTGAAGACCAATTTCACTGGTCGATTGTATTCTTACTTCACTTAATCTATGTCCGTGGATATATAAACAATGTTGATTGTTTATGGTTGGGTATGGATTGCTCAGGGCATTTTGGTCTGACTTAGAATCCTCCAATGAGCGAAACTTTTGTTCCTGGTTTTGTTGTAGGATCTTGTTTGGGGACTGCATCTTGATGACTTGAGCAAGAGCAAATCAGTTAGGATTGATTGGTGCTTTGATATCATGAAGAGTTTCAGGAGTTTAACTATCTTACATTTAAAAAAAAAAAAAAAGAAAAGAAAAATGAAAGAATATAAACTTTAAGGGTTTCATGTCTTCATAGAGATGGAATCAAATAAAGAATAGTCTTAGCAGATGGTAAGCTAATCAATTAGCTAGAAATATGACTAAAATCTAGATGCAATCATCAACATAAACACTACACTGACACTCTTGCTAACAGTTTTCAAGTTATTAAATTTTGACATTATGATTGACAGAAAATTTCCTGTAGTTAACCCAAAAAAATGTCATGTTACTTTGCATCTACTATCATTTAGGTTTGCCTTTTCACCCTAAAAAGATTATGTAGGTTGGCTGGAAGGATGTACTGCATTGGATGTGGCCTCTTTTTAGTGAAAGTTGGGGACCATGGAGAAATAATGTCCTAAATCTAAGCTCCATTCCTTACACGGTTAGTTTTTATGGAACTATCAAAGCTCTTGATATTTTTTATATCTGATTTTCATTGTCTTAAACCAATCAACAGTTGAGTCCTTTAATTTAGAGTTCGCATGCTGAGAGAGTGTTGGCATGTCTTCTTTTTAACATTTACGTTTCATCTGAAGCAGGACCCTGTCACAGGTCTTCCTATGTGGCATGAGAGGGCTGCATCTCCACTAGTTCTGTAAGTTCCTTATTTTTTTCCTACAAAAGCCAGTACCCATTCCTTCAGTTAGATTTAATTGCTAAAATTATAATTGGTTATCTTTATCTCACTTTCTCTGGCCTTGGTTAGAAGCTAGTAACGATATCCATGCTTCTTGTCCTTGGATGTCCACAGGAAGCTGTGTGGTAGGAAGTAGCATCATATGCAGCAAATATGTTTTCTTTACACCTATCCTCAAAAAAAGTCCAATTCATTTTGTTAATACAAGTTTCTGATGAGCAGTTATTTTGATTGAATGTTAGTCAATGAATGCAGCACCATAAATCATGACATCCAATAAGGCCTCTAAATCATATTTATTGACTCTTTCCCCTGTTGTTATCTGCCTCTATTTAATGTATTCTATCAGTATAAATGGATATGTAATAGCAAGTTAATAAAATATTGTTAGAGAATGTAGTTAGAGTTTGGTTGGATTTAGACTATGTTCAAAAATGTTATTTGTTTGTCAGTGACTTACAATCTAATGCTCACTATCAGAATATCAGAATAATGGACATGCAATAGGAAGTTTAATAAATGTTGTTAGAGTATTTAGTTAGTTTTGGCTGGATTTGAACTATGTTCTAAATTGTTATTCATTGGCAATGATTCTCACATCTGCTGATCTTGTGGCATATTAGGATTGTCTTTTCTAGAAAAAGAACATCTCCGTTTCATTTTTACAAAAAACAAAAGAAGAAGATTATCCTGTTTTATCTGTAGCTTATCTGTGCTAAAAGCTTCTGCATATATATAGGAGAAAAGCAATGAAATTATGAAGCTTTTAAGCCCTTTTTCCCATTTTGGCATCAGAGCTCAGACTTGTTTGCAACATCTTGAGGTTTATATATATATCTAGAGGTCACGAGTTAAATATGAGAGATATCCCTATAAAATCTGCCCAAGATGGGAACATGATTAGTTTTGGCTCACTGGAAGCTAGTCCCAATGTAAGCTTACCTTTGACAAATTTCCATTCATCCTTAGGTGACTTGGCTACAAATCACTCAAACTCAATATGAATGGTTCAAATTTTACAGAATGATTTGTGTCTGAAATTCATGATTCAGAAAAAGGAAAACTAGTTTAGCTAACTAGAACAATTACAGCTCCTCAATGTCATGAGGAAAGTTATGCCACTTGAGAGGCAGATATTACTCTACTGTTTTGGCAGGATTAATAAATTCAATGGAGCCATGGATTGGAGGGACTTACCTATTGTATGAAATAGCAAAGGAGTCTGGGAAGTTGCATGAAAAATTTTCCATACCTCAAAAATAAATTTTTATACTTTGGGATCCAATAAAGATCTTGTTGCAAATTGATGGATGGAGCATGAATGTGGCTGGATTTTGTAATGTGCGAATGGAAAATGACAAGTGATGGATCTATATATATATATTTTCTTTTCACTTGGATTGTGAGTGTGTGAAAGATGGAAATAACTAACTTGATGCTGGAAAACTGGGTTTTAGGGCAACCGCACGGGTGAATTACTGGGTTGGTGATAGTGCTTGAGTGGTTTCAAGCAGATCCTCAAACTCAGCTATTAATCTTCTTTAATCCTTTTGTATATCTGCTTCAGTGTACAGTCACCACAGCTTGGGTAAATCTCATTTTCATAGATGAAAAATCTATGCAATTGGTCTTAAAGTTTTCTGCAGTAGCCAGTATTTATTTTAAAAATACACAATTAATTTATTTTTTACCAGTTGACCAGCTGCAATTAATTGATTTTTATGGCTGTAATTTATTTGTAAATGATGCATTTTGACCTTTTTTTTTTTTTCCCCCTTTAGTTAGTGGCTGTAAACAAACCTATAGAGGGCTATGTGCATGTACAGTTTGAAATAAGACAATACAATACATTTTCTCCTCCACATTTCTTCACATGGTATCGGAGCTGAACTTTGTTGGGACTGTTCTATTCCTTTGCTGTGTGCTTGTTTTTTTTTTTTACTCCTTCCTTTCTCTTTGGCTTTCATTGCCATTGTTTCTTTGCAGTTTCCCTTAAGCCTTCATTCTCCTTCTAATGTCTACTACAAAAGTTCACACAAAGGGAAATTGCTTCAAACTTCATGGCAAGGACAATGTTTTTTGTCGAACCAATGTGTTTAAAATCAAAGGGTGGTTGTGCCCATGTCTTTATAGAGGATCAAGACATCATATAAGGAGGATACTGCTGTTACTGTCACATCTGAACCTGATCCTAAGGGGAGCATTACTATCATTTTTTATGGTATGAAACTAGACAAAAGGACCTCAGGGTACTGGAAAAAAACCCAAATAGTTGGTACCAAAGGCTATGTTTGTTTCATCATTTTCTAGTCATTTTGGCAACTCATTTTTATCGTTTTCAAACAAATGTTTGTTAAAAAATAGATGCAGATGAAAAATAAACATTTTTACATATAAACAGATCAAATAGATTAGATCAAAATAAGATACGTATAAGATATAGATACAGATCAGATACAAATAAAATACATATGAAAATCAGATAATATAAATAGACCCTGTACTTAATGTTACGAATTTTTTTTTTACTCATTTCCAAATAAGAATATTCTCAAAACACCCAAAATAAACCCACACCATAAGTGTTCTTTTTATTCCTGTGTCCTTGCCAAGGCTCTTTCAGTTGGTTCTCACATTGACGTCAAAACTTGGACATTGGAGTACTGAAAATTTGTGTCTTGTACTGAACACATCAAATGTGGTATAAAAGGATTGTATTGTACTGTTTTCCTTATATGGTGTTGTGTTGTTGTTCTTGTACTGTCTTGTTTTGTCGACCAAACATTATCAATATATGCAGTTGCTGATACTCCAAATTTGACCGATCTTCTTTGTGAATTGTTAATAAAGCTTTTTTGAATTATTGCTGTAATTTTCTTATCTCATTGCGACTTTGACGGCAATTTGTTACAGGATTGGGTATAACATCTAATTTTCAGTCTTTCAAGAGAAAAATCAGTCGCAATCTTGATATCAAATTGTCTTTCATTTTTATCTATTTTGAATCACTGTGGGCTCTTTTGGAGTGAACTTAATGATCTCATGGGAAAACTAACTTTTGAGTATATATGGACTCAAAATTTTATTTCCTTCATATTTGATCTATATATATAGTTCCCTTACAGCTGCTAGTCCAATTGCCCCTTCAACAAAAACAGCAAGCCCTAGTTTTGTTCATATCCTTATTCCTGACACATATCATAACTTCATTCTAGTCTACTTTAAATAAACTAATTTTTGAGTATATAAGGACTCAAAATTTTATTTCCTTCATGTTTGATCTATATATATACAGTTCCCTTACAGCTGCTAGTCCAATTGCCACTTCAACAAAAACAGAAAGCCCTAGTTTCATTTATATCGTGATTCCTGACTCATATCATAACTTCATTCTAGTCTACTTTAAATAAACTAACTGTCAAATCTATTTTTAGAAACGAGACAAGCACAAAAACACAAGATCCATGTCTGACAAAACTAAAACTGATGTGACACTACATACACCAGTACGCACCTGCATTATTGTAACAAAAATAAATCACAGCAATCACAAACACCTTTCACTTCAAATAACATTACACATTCCCAGCTCTCATTTTTCTAGCATGCATAAACTTTATCAAAAGGAACAATAATTTATAAGGTTCCTGGAAAATGGATTGTTTTTATTTGCTTTTTTGCTCTCTTTGAGAATATGTTCAAGATAACTTTTTATGTTTAACTATCACATTTACATAACTTGTATGTTTGTAAAATAACAAGTCCATAGATACGGACAAAACTGAAATATCAATTTGACTAATAAAGTAATTATCAATTTATTTTATTTGCTTTATTTTATTTTATTTTACTTGCATATAAAAATTATATAATATGTAATGGGTTACGTATTCTCTTTGAGAATATGTTCAAGATAACTTTTTCATGTTTAACTGTCACATTTACATTACTTGTATATTCATAGAATAACAAGTCAATATAACTGGCCAAAAAAAAAAAAAAAAGAGTCAATATATATGGACAAAGTTGAAGTATCAATTTATCTGATAAAAATGTTATTCTATTTGCTTTGTTTTATTTTATTCTACTGCAGTATAAAATTATGTAATATGTAATGGGTTACATATATATTATACAATTCAATGCTACTATTTGTAGAAATATAAATAATGTTAAAAATATTTGTCATAGCATAATTGTTTTAATTAAATACAATGTGCATGTGATTCATTAAACATTCACATGTTCAGATGATTGCGTATGTAAATTAATCAATATTAAGTATATTTATCCTTTATTTCATATACAACTTTCATCTTCCCAAGTATAATCTTTGTACAATATTTGATATATTTTACTATCCTTGTCTAAATTAATAATGCAGCTGAAAGTTCACAAGACGACCCATGGAAATAGAAAGAAATGGTTTTCCATAAGTTACATTGCTGTTTTATTTTGACTATAAAAAGATTCCATTAACCAAGGTTGATTCCCAGTAACAGCACAAGAAAATGAGGAAAGGTTATTTTTGTAAATGCAATGGAGCCTTAGAACTAAAACCTCAGAATATCAGATCTTTGTGTTACAGCTAAACAATATGAAGTTATTCCCTTTAAACATGTCTATTTAGGAAGAAAGAAGCAGCAAGAGAAGTGATGTTTAGTGTGCAGCAGGGAATGTGCAATACCGTGTGGCATTGTGTGTATAGTTCTGTGTTATTTCTGTTGTGTTTGTAGAGCATAGGTTCTGTATGTCTATGTTTAAAGGCATACAAGCATGTTTTGTTTCTGAATATTTGGTGTAGAAAATCTTTCTTAGGTCAGTTCAGTAAGTAAAGAAGTTATGTATTTGTGTCCCTTTAGAAAAAAATATGAACTTGCACTTATTAGACTTCTGTGGGTAAACCTATATGTATGATGTAACAGAAAGAAATAGAGTTCTATCATATCCGGAAGATATACAATTTATTACTAAATTCTATGGAGATGATGGGGCTCTTCGTAATGTGCTCTAACTAAGAGATCGTAAAGTTCTCTCTATAATGGTCTAAAAATTATTTATTCCATCAGGTCCTATTTTTACCGGCCCAAGAAAAAAAAAAAAATTAGGTCCTATTAAATTTTCCTTTGTCAGTGTCATCAATGAAAACTTGTTCATTTTGGAACAAAGGATTTCTTTGCTTTCTCTAAAACAATATGGTTTACATTTTCCTTGTGGACAGATGGATGTCAATGTTTCTGTACACTCAAGTAGACCTTCTAAATTTGTAAATTTTAGTGTGTTTGATTGGAGTTTTTTAACCCTTTGTAGTAGCATGTTCATTGAATCTTTCTTTGTTGCATTGTCTCCTTTTTGGTACTCTCTTCTACTGCTGTACTGAAATTTTGTAGTTATCTATTCCAACAGGTATGGGTTTAGTGGAGACATCGTTGAATGCCCGGGTACTGTAGAACTGGCAACTTCAATCTGGTACATGATGCAAGATTGTACTGTAAAATGATGAACTTGGGATACTGCATCAACTTATTTTAAATTTATGGGTGTATGGATGTAAAAGAAGAAATTACCAGTGCTCAGAAATCGTACTATCATATGTTAGTCACAAGCCTCATTTGACAGTTAATTAATGCAGCGGATAAATTTGATAAATAAATTGGTGAATAAAAAAATGCAGACAAATATTGATGTATTTATAAAATGTTTTTAAGCAATTGCAATAGAAAAGGCTAACTAGAGAATTCTCATAGGGTCAAGTGCTTAATAATCAATTTTTTCGCAAAAACTGTGCTATATATCTCAAGTAATTTACTTGAAGAATTGTGTCCATTCATTTAAGTTTTTCCTTGAATAATCTCTCATTTTGTTGGTTTTATCAACAGAATATTGGCCAGCAAATGTTCGGGTTTGTGGCTTCTGGTTTCCCCCCACTGGATGGCAGTTTTCATGCCAGAAGTGTTCTGAAAATTCGGAACTTGTTTCCTTGGAGCATTCAACCACAAGCACTCCATTGTGTGCTGCTCATATGGAGTTAAAATGTTTTTTGGACATTGATCCTTCTCTACCTCTCATTTTTATAGGTTTCAGTTCAATCGGCAGGCAAGTTATATAGGATTTGAGTTTCCACGTCTTCTTTTCCCTTTTTATATGAAATATGCTGTACGTTTAACATTCCAGTAGTTGCATTATGCCCTAAACTGGCATATCATGCATAAATGGGTAAAAGGGCAAATCTTTATCTTTGGGATGCACTTCTGTTGCTATCATCTCGGACCTTTGCTCTGTTATCCCACTATATGACCCTAAATACCCCCATCCCAAAAATAATTATTTAAATAATTAAATCATTAAGTGTTATGTGCAACTGAGTTTGGCTTGGCTCCTCAAATGCCATTGTTTTAACATCTTTTTTTAAATCACATTAACGTATCCCCATTAGATATTGTTGATATACGTGTAATATTATTAGTATTATATTAACAATGTAATTAATAGTATGGTAGGTAAGGTAGACCAATAGTCACAATTAATAGTATGGTAGGTAAGGAAAACCAATAGTCACAATTAATAGTATGGTAGGCAAGGTAGATCAGTAGTCACAAATTTTTTGTATAAATAGATGTATTCTTGTACAAATTATATATGAAAAATACTTTATAATTTCAACATGGTATCAGAGCCTCGCTGCCATTAGAGGCGAGTTTTTCCTCCCTCCGCAGCATTAGGTTTTAGTTTTTACTTTCCCATTTTCTTTTTTTTTTACCGTTGTTCCTTCTCTTTTTTTTCTAAAGGAGGTCGAGTTTCCTCCCTCCATTTTTTGTCACCGCCGCTACAAGGAGGAGGAGCATCCCCCGATCGGCCTATCCCAGAAGTCCGACCGCCATCGGAGGCCGCGCGTGGGCTCACGCGCCGATTGTTCTTCCGAGGAATTCCTCACGCGCCGGCGCGTGAGGGCGCGTGGGAGGTCCGAGCCACCTCCGACGAGTGGCGTTCGGCTCGACAGCCCAAATCCGGCCTTTTCCCGCCGTTTTTCCGCCGACACGACTACTGTTCCGACGACTACTGTTCCGACGTGCACTATTCCAACGCGATCTATTTTTGGATTGTTCTGGTATCTCCTTTTCTTTCAATATGGAAAGTGATAAGAAAATTGTAGCTATTAGTACTGATAATCCTTCACTGCAAATTAGTCCTATCAAGCTTGATGGAAATAATTATCTTGCCTGGTCACGGTCTTGTTTATTGTTTATCAAAGCTAGAGGAATGCAGGATTATATTACCGGTACTAAAGTCAAACCAGCAACAACTGATCCAACATTCAACCAGTGGGATTCTGAAAATTCGCTGGTAATGTCATGGCTTATCAATTCCATGCAGCCCCAAATTTCAAGGACATACTTATTGCTTGACACAGCAGCAAAAATATGGAATTCTGTTACTCTCACCTATTCACAAGTGGGAAATGATGCCCAGATTTATGAGATTCGAAACAAAGTCATGGTTTGAAGCAAGGAGAGATGACAATCTCGCAGTATTTTTCTGAGTTGAATGGCCTGTGGCAAGAGCTTGACTATTATCAAGATTTTCAGGCTGATTGTACTGAAGATGCAGTCAAATTTCAGAAACTGCTTGCAAAAGAAAGGGTCTATGATTTCTTGGCCGGACTGAACAATGAATTTGATCAGATTAGAGTTCATGTTCTGGGTAAGACCCCTTTTCCTTCTCTTGAGGAAGCATATTCCTATGTTCAGCAGGAAGAGAGCAGACGCAATACCATGCTCTATATCCCACAAGTTGAAAAATCTGGTTTAGTAGCAGCTAGTGATTCATCTGAGCAGCTGAAAACCCAAAGTTCTAATAAGGATCATTTGCGATGTGATTATTGTGGAAGACCACGTCATACCAAAGAGACTTGCTGGAAATTACATGGACGCCCAACGAGAGGTCGTGGAGGCAAACGAGTTAATTCTACTCGGGCAAATTTGTCTGAAACTATAACAACTCCTGAGATGACTCCCTCTGACTTCTTTTCTCCTGATGAGATTCAGTATCTTAAGCGTCTGATGTCTCATAAAGAATCTTCCTCCGGTGCCAAATCCAACTTTGTGCAGTCAGGTAATGCTTTTTCTGCTACCCTTGATACTAATCATTGGATTATTGATTCTGGTGCGAATAGACACATGACGGGCTCCTCAAAAAATCTTCTTGAATACTCACCATGTTTAAATAAGGACAATGTCCGAATAGCCGATGGCTCTTTTACTCCAGTTTCTGGAACAGGTTCTGTTTTCTGTACTCCCCATATCAAACTATCCTCTGTGCTTCATGTCCCTCAATTTCCTGTCAATCTGTTATCTGTCAGTACACTTACAAAAAATCTCAACTGTAAAATTGAGTTTTTTCCTGATCATTGTGTCTTTCAGGATCTTCAAACAGGGAAGAGGATTGGCAGTGGTAGATTGCACGATGGCTTATATATGTTGGATGAAAGTCAAGGATCTAGTCTCCAACAGGTTTTTTATGGGGAAAATAAAGATGTTAATCAAGAAATCTTGCAATGGCATAGGCGTTTGGGACATCCCTCCTTTTTTGTGTTAAGTAAATTATTTCCTAGTTTGTTTTCAAAGACTCAGTTTGATTCATTAGTTTGTGATCCTTGCGAATATGCAAAACATTCTCGAAACTCTTATCCTTTGATTAATAATAAAAGCCAGTTTCCTTTCATGACTATTCATTCTGATGTTTGGGGTCCTACTCAGACTACTTCCTTGTCTGGTAATCGATGGTTTGTCACTTTTATTGATTGTTGCACCAGGATGACTTGGGTCTATTTACTTAAGGCTAAGAGTGATGTGTTTTCTTGCTTTCAGTCTTTTCATAAGATGGTTTGCACCCAATTTGATGCTAAAATAAAAATTCTTAGGACTGATAATGGCACTGAATACATGAATGAAAGATTTGATTCTTATTTAAGGTCACATGGGATAATTCATCAAACTAGTTGTCCCTATACAAGTGCACAGAATGGGGTAGCTGAGAGGAAGAATCGGCATCTTTTGGAAGTTGCTAGATCTCTTATGTTTACCATGAATCTTCCTAAGCCTTACTGGGGCAATGCAATTCTAGTTGCTGCATATCTAATCAACCGAATGCCTCTTAGAGTCCTTAACTACAAGAGTCCTTTAGAAATCTTAACAGGACATAACACATACACTGTCCCTCCAAAGGTTTTTGGATGTGTTTGTTTTGTTCATACTAAGGATGCTGGGAAACTAGATCCAAGAGCCCTTAAGTGTGTGTTTATTGGGTACTCGCCGACACAAAAAGGTTACAGATGCTACCACCCTCCATCTAGGAAGTATTTTGTGAGTATGGATGTTACTTTCAGAGAAACTGAACCTTACTACAATCCAACTCCATCATCTCTTCAGGGGAGAATAATG
Organism: Combretum micranthum; assembly: GCA_024138025.1. Classification (NCBI taxonomy): domain Eukaryota; kingdom Viridiplantae; phylum Streptophyta; class Magnoliopsida; order Myrtales; family Combretaceae; genus Combretum; species Combretum micranthum. Next base: position 145,182 of record JAMXBD010002761.1, on the reverse strand, counting down.
CAAAGGAAGAGATGATACCTAGTACTGTGACCCTCATTGATCTTACCCCAAGAACAAGTGATGATCAGAAGGAGACTATAATCCAGGGGGAGAAAATTGGACGTTTGGATAAACCTGATTTGAAGAGGTACTCAAGGAGAAACAAAGACACAACAGAAGAAGTCATCGTGCAACCTACTCTCCGCTGCCAAGAATCATCCTCTTCTGGTGAGTTATTTTTTGATGATTTAGATAAACCTATTTCTCAAAGAAAAGGTGTTAGAGCCTGTACTAAACATCCCATTTCTAATTTTGTTTCCTATGATTCTTTATCTCCTACCTATAGAGGTTTTGCCTTGTCCATTTCGTCTGTGTCTATTCCACAGGATTGGAAGGAAGCACTCAATGATCCAAAATGGAAGGGAGCAATGATTGAAGAAATGAAAGCCTTGACTAAGAATGAGACTTGGGAGCTTGTTACCTCTCCACCTGGAAAGAAACTGGTAGGCTGCAAATGGGTGTTTACTGTAAAACACAAAGCTGATGGATCAATTGATAGGTTCAAAGCTAGATTGGTGGCTAAAGGATTCACTCAAACGTATGGGGTAGACTACAGGAAACTTTTGCTCCAGTAGCAAAAATGAACACAATCAGAATCTTGTTATCATGTGCAGCCAATCTTGATTGGGATTTACAGCAGTTTGATGTGAAAAATGCCTTTTACATGGAGATTTAGAAGAAGAAGTGTATATGGAGATCCCACCTGGATTTGATACTGAAACAACACATGGGAAAGTATGCAGACTGAAAAAGGCATTATATGGATTAAAGCAATCTCCTAGAGCATGGTTCGACAGATTCAGCAAAGCTATGACTTCTTTCGGCTATCAACAGAGCAATGCAGATCATACTCTATTTATTAAACATAACAAGGGTAAAATTACTATTCTCATAGTTTATGTTGATGATATAGTATTGACAGGAGATGATGAAAAGGAGATAGCTCGATTGAAGAAACTTTTGGCCCAGGAATTTGAAATTAAGGATCTGGGAAAACTGCAATATTTCTTAGGAATTGAAGTTGCCAGATCAAAGAAAGGTATCTTCATTTCTCAGAGAAAATATATTCTGGATCTCCTGGAAGAAACTGGCATGTTAGGTTGTAAGCCAGCTGAATCTCCTATTGAAAACAACCATAAGCTACAAGTTGGAATTGGTGATGCAGTTGATTTAGGGAGATATCAGAGATTGGTAGGAAGACTAATATATCTCTCTCATACTAGACCCGACATTGCATATGCAGTCAGTCTAGTGAGTCAATTTATGCATGATCCACGAGAATCACACATGCAAGCAGTATTTCGCATCTTGAGATATCTGAAGTCTGCTCCCGGAAAAGGACTACTATTTGCCAAACATGGTCACCTTCAGATAGAATGCTTCACAGATGCAGATTGGGCTGGATCTCCAAGTGATAGAAGATCCACACACTGGCTACTGTACTTTTGTAGGAGGAAATCTAGTAACATGGAGGAGCAAGAAACAAAATGTAGTTGCTCGATCAAGTGCTGAAGCAGAATACAGAGCTATGGCTCAAGGGGTTTGTGAGCTTCTGTGGGTACAGAAGATATTAGAAGAATTAAGTCTATCAAGCAAAGATACACTGTCCTTGTATTGTGACAATAAAGCTGCTATTAATATAGCACAAAATCCAGTTCAACATGATAGAACCAAGCACATAGAGATTGATCGACACTTCATCAAAGAAAAATTGAATAATGGTGCCTTGAATTTACATCATGTGACATCTGATAAGCAACTGGCTGATGTATTTACTAAAGGGTTGTGTCACAGGACCTATCATACTTTAGTTTGCAAGTTGGGCATGTGTGATATCTATGCTCCAACTTGAGGGGGAGTGTTGATATACGTGTAATATTATTAGTATTATATTAACAATGTAATTAATAGTATGGTAGGTAAGGTAGACCAATAGTTACAATTAATAGTATGGTAGGTAAGGAAAACCAATAGTCACAATTAATAGTATGGTAGGCAAGGTAGATCAGTAGTCATAAATTTTTTGTATAAATAGATGTATTCTTGTACAAATTATATATGAAAAATACTTTATAATTTCAACTACTGGTGTAGTATAAGTCAGGTCTTTGAAGGTTTTGGCACTTTGTGCTGTGTGCTTAGTTTATAGGGTTGAGAATGCAATTGACCCTTATAATTATTATTGTCTTTGGAGATTTGCCCATGCTAGGAACTTAGAGAACAATGTGTAGTGAAGTTCTCTAGCATCATGGCATTAGTAGTGAACCAAAATATTGTTGCTTTCTGATCTCAGCTGTATCTTGCACTTTAGAATGGATAGAATAAGATTTTGCATAAATTATTTTAAGTTTGGTCTCAGGTTGTTTCTTAATGCAGTGGGAAGCCATATTAAATTCAACAACTTTGTTAGGCATGGTAGTTAATGTTGATGTCAGGGAAAAACTAATGGATGGAGTTGTCAGCTGAATATATTCAAGCAGATTTACATGAAAAATTTCCCTCTATGCCTTCTGAGCCACTCTAATACTGTATGCAGTATGGGCTTTTTGAGGAACCCTGCGGCCTTTCTTTTGGTCCTTCAAGCAGTCCTACGGATCACAAATTACAGATTTATTCTTCTCACAGCTAGCTATGAACCTTTAAATGCAGCAGTATTAACTTCTGCAGCTGGAGAAATAAATTCATCCACTGGACAATTAGACAACCAGGGAATCCTCCTATTCAGTGGACGGCTCTTCTGTTTTTCAGGGTATGTTAGTTTTTCTCAACCTGGCTTAGATAATTAATGGCTGAACATTTGGATTTCTATCTACAATTGTAGATGCATCTACATCACAAGATCTATTACTTATAGATCCTACCAACATATAAAGTGCATATTCTTTTTGATTTGCTGATTTTGCTCTTGTTATCTCACATCCCTAAGACAGTGGGATGACTAATAACTATCTGTAGCGCACTTTTGCACATGTAGTTTAATGGATCGGCACTAATGGTGTGCATATATTTGAGTTGTTTTTAAATATACGCTAAATCTGTACCCCTCGTATATCTCTAGCTTGGTAGACCTTTGCATATGCATCATAGAAGAGAGAACTTATGAGCTTCACTACACATGGGTGATGCTTATTTTAATATCTTTCTTCACTAAAAGAAAAAATGAAAAAAAGAAATTAGGAATCCTATTATTTTGCTTGAAAGGCTTTGATGTTGAATGATGTGAACATAATCTGTACTTGTGCTACTGGTGTTACGGTGGTGGTTTGGTGATGCAGTAGTGATGGTCACAGTGAGATGGCAAGTGTGATGCAGTGGTGACGGTGGTAATGGTTGCTGTGATAATGATGGTCTTAGTGTAGGTGGTGATGGGGGCATTGCGTGTGATGTAGAGAGACAATCTTTCAGCTAAGTTGTTATCTTTAAGAAAAAAGGATCCCTTGATAATAGGTTTATGGGGGAATGGGATTCCAACAATAGGATTTCTTTGGAATGACAAAACTAAGGGATTTCCTTTCCTATAGAATTGCATTTCTATAAACAAACATGGCCTGTTTTATTTTTTCTTGTATTTAGGCCCTAAAACCCAAATAAGACTAGAGTGCTACATAGTAATTTTTTAATTGTTTCTTTCTGTAAAAAGTGAATATTATTTTACACATATTCATTGAAAAAAAAAATTGAATTCATATATAAATTGATGTGACAAATCAAATAAGAAATTTAATTATAATCGTCACGGTTGCAGCCATAAATATATGGAAATGCGTGTGGTTTTGTATGAGGATATCTTAGCATGGAGTAAGGGACACCTTGATTAACTCAAAATAGTTTTGAGGTGCTTTTTTAACTTGAAGTCCTTACCAATAGGCCTGGCCTGGTCGCCCTACGCGACTGGCGCTCCTAGTCGCGAGTCTGTTTATAGTCGCGACTGTTGTCATAGTCAACAAGGTTTAAACTTCCAGGAAAAAACTTCGAATTGGGAGGGCGATTCTCCCGGTGAACTGACTGTACCCCAAACCGACACAGGTGAACAAGTAGAGTATGCTAGGGCGCTTGAGAGAACCATGTCGAAGGAACTCGGCAAAATGACCCCGTAACTTCGGGAGAAGGGGTGCTCTCCTATTTTTTTATTAGGAAAGCGGCACATACCAGGGGGTAGTGACTGTTTATTAAAAACACAGGACTCTGCTAAGTGGTAACACGAATTTGAGACTGGGGTTCAAACATTGTTAAAGAAAGATAAGGCTCTTTGATATTCATGACCCAGTAACTGCACAATCTGTGTGCATTAATGTTTCTTGTGAAAAAGGAATAAAATGTATATTTTTGATATATTCTTAATAAAACATTTACACAATACATAGGTATTTATATACGTACAAGAGGTATAACTCTACCAACTCTACCTACCAAACTCTACCTACTTTACATACAACTCTACACTCCCCCTCAAGCTGGAGCATACAAATCATATGCACCAAGCTTGTTACAAATATATTCAATACGAGAACCTCTTAAAGATTTAGTCAATATATCTGCAAACTGATTATTTGAATTAACATGACTAGTGAAGATGCAACCAGATAAGATCTTTTCTCGGATGAAGTGACAATCAATCTCTATATGCTTAGTTCTCTCATGAAAAACTGGATTGGAAGCTATATGTAATGCAGCCTGGTTATCACAAATTAGCTCCATTTGTGAAGTTTCACAAAATTTTAACTCCTCAAGCAACTGTTTCAACCAAATCAATTCACAAGTTGCCAAAGCCATGGCACGATATTCTGCTTCTGCACTTGATCTAGCAACAACATCTTGTTTCTTACTTTTCCAAGATACCAGGTTGCCTCCAACAAGAATACAATACCCAGATGTAGATCGTCTATCAGATGGAGAACCTGCCCAATCAGCATCAGAATATCCAACCACTTTAGAGTGACCATGATCCTCATATAATAAACCTTTACCAGGAGCATTTTTCATATATCTAAGAATTCTGATCACTGCATTCCAATGACTAGTGCAAGGAGACTGAAGAAACTGACTGACAACACTAACTGCAAAACATATATCAGGTCGAGTAATAGTAAGATAATTGAGTCTTCCAACCAAACGACGATATCTCCCTGGATCTTCAAAAGGCTCTCCCTGTCCTGGTGACAACTTCACATTGGGATCCATAGGAGAATCCACAGGCTTGCAATTAAGCATCCCTGTTTCTTCCAGTATATCTAAGACATATTTTCTTTGAGAGAGGACTATACCAGAACTGGATTGAGCAACTTCTATGCCAAGAAAGTATCTTAACAAGCCAAGATCCTTAGTTTGAAAATGTTTGAAAAGATGTGCCTTCAATTGAGTAATACCATGCTGATCATTACCAGTTATGACAATATCATCTACATACACTATTAAGTATATGCATTTTCCTTCAGATGTGTGCTTATAGAAAACTGAGTGATCAGATGTACTACGAATCATTCCAAACTCCATTACAACAGTACTGAACCGACTAAACCAGGCACGTGGAGATTGTTTCAAACCATAAAGTGAACGGCGAAGTTTACATACCAGATTAGACTCCCCCTGAGCAACAAAGCCAGGCGGTTGCTCCATATAAATCTCCTCCTGGAGTTCACCATGAAGAAAAGCATTCTTAATATCCAATTGGTACAAGGGCCAATGGCGCATAGCTGCAATGGAGATAAACAAACGAACAGAGGACATCTTAGCAACCGGAGAGAATGTGTCACCATAGTCCAAACCATACACCTGAGTATAACCCTTGGCAACCAACCGAGCTTTGAGCCGATCAACTTTACCATCAGGACCGACCTTAATAGAATAAACCCATCGACATCCAACAAGAGACTTACCGGGAGGCAAAGGAACTAAATCCCAAGTACCATTGGCATGTAAAGCAGTCATCTCATCTACCATTGCCTGGGTCCACCCTGGATCTGAAAGAGCCTCACTCACATTCTTAGGAACAGAAATGGAAGATAGAGATGAAACAACGGTACAATAAGATGGAGATAACCGATGATAGCTAAGACAATTATAAAGTGGGTGAGGATTACGAGTAGTACGGTTACCTTTTCTGATGGCAAGAGGAAGATCGTTGTCCGGTAGGTCCTCAGTAGGTGGAGACGTTGGAATAGAAGATGAGTCAACAGGAGCCTCTGAAACAGGTGGGATATCTGATGTAGGAGAGCGTCGAGAGCGTCGATGGTAAACCTGAAATGGTGGAGGGGAAGGAATAGACTCAGAGACAACGGGAATAGACTCAGGAAGAACTAACTGAGAGGGAATAGGTAAAACCTCCGACAAAGGAGTCTCAGATGAAGAGATGGAATAAAAAGAAGATGATTCAAAAAATGTTACATCAGGGGACAAATAATAACGACGAGTAGTGGGTGAATAACACTTGTAACCTTTTGATGTTTGGAGTAACCAAGGAAAACAGCCTTAATAGAACGCGCTGATAACTTATCCTGACCAGGAGCCATATTGTGAACAAAACATGTACAACCAAAAACACGTAGAGGAAGCACATACAAAGGTTGATCTGGAAATAAGATCGTGTGAGGAATTTTGTGCTGAAGAACAGATGAGGGCATTCTATTAATGAGATAACAAGCAGTGAGAACAGCATCAGCCCAAAAACGAGTAGGCACATGGTGATGTAAAAGAAGTGTGCGAGCAGTTTCAATGAGATGCCTATTTTTACGCTCAGCAACTCCATTCTGTTGAGGTGTGTAAACAAGAGGACTGATGTAAAATGCCATGAGAAGATAGAAACTCAGTAAATTGAGCAGAAAAGTATTCAGGAGCATTATCACTGCGCAAAATTTGTATAGAAGCATTGAATTGTGTTTTAAGTTCAGCACAAAATGACTCAAAAATTGAAAATATCTCAGAACGACTTTTCATTAAATATAACCAAGTACAGCGCGAATAGTCATCAATAAAAGTAACAAAGTATTGATGACCCAAAACAGACACGACTCGACTAGGACCCCAAATATCAGAATGAACTACAGCAAAAGGAGAGGTAGCCCGATTATTGACCCTCTTAGGAAATGAAGTTCTAGACTGTTTCCCAAGTTGACAAGACTCACAATCCAAAGAAGACAATTGAGAAAAATGAGGAACCATCTTCTGAAATTTTGAGAGACTGGGATGACCCAAACGATTATGGAGAAGAGTTGGAGAGACTGTAGCAGAACATGCCAGATGAGAAGCCGAAGGGTTGGTGAGGTAGTAAAGCCCCTGTGACTCACATCCTGTGCCAATCGTCTGTCCCGTACTGAGATCCTGAAAAACAACAGAATGAGGATCAAATTTAATAGAGCAGTTTAGAGCACGGGTGACTTTACTAACAGAGATAAGATTAAACGGACAATGTGGAATGTAAAGAACATGTTTCAAAGGCACAGATGGTAAGGGTTGTGCACTTCCCACAGCTTCAGGTACTGCATGTGAACCATTTGCTACAGTAACAGAAGATAATGGTGTAGACTTTAAGAAATGAGAAAACAAATGAGGATTACCAGAAATGTGTTCAGAAGCACCAGAATCAATCACCCATGGACCTAAAGTAGAAGACTGAGTGAGACATGCAACAGAATTACCAGTGTGAGCAAAGGAAGCAGGAGAAGATGAAGACTGCTGTGAAGCCTGATACTGTAAATAATTCTCAAGATCAGCTCCAGTGAGAAGTAGAGATTCAGGATGTTGTGCAGTCGAAGAGGCAGGATTGGTCTGAATGATATTAGCTCGTGGAGGACGTCCATGCAATTTGAAACATTTTTCCCTGGTATGACCCCAACGATGGCAGTAGGTACACCTAGGACGAGTTCCCTTAACACTCCCACGATCTTCACCTGGTCCTTCTCTGTTAGTCATGTGATTTTGAGAAGTACTTTGAGAAACTAGAGCTGAATTATCCGGAGAAGAAAAACCAGGTAGAGGTGCATTAGGAATTGATGAGGTACGAAGAAGTCGAGAGAAAACTTCATCCATAGATGGAATCGTAGGACTAGCCAATATCTGATCACGAATGGAAGTAAGATCGGGACCAAGTGTAGCAAGGATGCAAACCATGAAAAATTTGTCTCTTTGAGCTAAATCATCTTGGAGAGACTGACCGGGAGGAAGTAAAGAATTGTACTCAGCTTTTAGAGATGCCCATCTGCCAAGAAAATCAGTAATTGACATACCTGTTTGTCTCAGATTAAGCAGATTAGATATAACTGAGTACAAACGTTGAATATCATTTGTATAAAGTCTCTTTGCCTGAGTCCAAACATCATAGCAAGTTGAGTAATGGCTGTAAATTGGATGAAGAGATGGATCGATGGACTGCCACAAAAGACTTAGCAAAAGAGCATCAACTCTTATCCATTGATCATTATCCTTCTTCGGATCCTTCGTTACATCATCCAATATAGTGGTCAAATGGTCTTGTAAACCTTGACCGATGCACCATAAGTTCACAGCTTTAGACCAAGATATGTAATTTGAATTTCCCAGCAATTTCTCAGTTGCAATGGCAGGAGATGGAGATAAGACACTTGAAAAAGGAGTAGTTTTCAAGGGAGAAGAATCAGCAGCCATGGAGAATAACCTGGAGAAAGGAAAAACCAACAGCAAACGGCAGCGGATGGCGTTGAACAGTGGTACGGTGAACAGTGCGCGATGAACAGTAACGGCGTGAACAGTGCTCTCGGTGAACAGTACTTGCGATGAACAGTGATGCGTGAACAGCGGTGAACAGTATCGTGAAACAGTATGCAAATGAACAGTCGCGTGAACAGTGACGCGATGAACAGTGCGCGCGTTCCGGAGGTGAGCTTCCTGGGCTTGGTCGTCGGAGAAGAGAGGAACACGACGACGGAATCAAATGTGAAATTCAACACCAGGAAGAAAAGATCCAGACACGAACAGCAGCGAAAATTAGGGTTTTTTTTTTTTTTTTTTTTTTTAAATTTGTCAAAATTAGGGTTTATGTTTAGGGTTTGTGTTTAGGCTCTGATACCATGTGAAAAAGGAATAAAATGTATATTTTTGATATATTCTTAATAAAACATTTACACAATACATAGGTATTTATATACGTACAAGAGGTATAACTCTACCAACTCTACCTACCAACTCTACCTACTTTACATACAACTCTACATTTCTTTTGTTTAATATCTGTTGTCATCCTTGTATTATATCATTAATTGAAAGGACTGATTATATTCTCAGTGAATGGTCTCCTATCACAGCTGATCCTACTTCATGCATAAACTTTTTACATATCTGAAAATTGACTAGCTTCACATTGCAAACCAGCTCTATTCCATATAGGTGGCTGTTTCAGAAATGTTCTGCAGCACTTCATCATGGGGGAAGGCAAGTACCTTGTGGTTTTACTATTAATTGCTTTTTGATAGCAAAGGGGGAATATATTCTCATTAAAGTAAACTAATGGTGTCATCTGTTTGAATTGGATCAGTGGGTCAACTGCAGCAGCACTCTATGCTGGAACTCCACAGGTTATTTTAACTTTTAAGATCTGCATTGCTTTAGATGCATAATCTTATGTGGTTTAATTTCCTTAAAATACTTTCTTAAAGGATATGCATGTCAGTATGATGTCAGCAGATCCTACTTCATGAATAAAGTCTAATGGAAAAGCTCTACATTCCATTTTGAACCACTGACAAAAGACAGTGCATACTGGTGTCATGACATCTTCATGATTTTTCCTTGAAAGGACAAGTTTCGTTTCTCTTTCACTCTCTCTTTCTCACATGCATGCTCTTATAATAATTGCAAGGTTATTTGTCCTTTCATGATGGATCAATTCTATTGGGCTGAGAGGATGTTTTGGCTTGGTGTGGCTCCTGAACCACTGCAAAGATGTCACTTATTCCCAGATAACAGTGATGATGAATGTGTTATAGGGCTGCAAATGTGCTGTCAGGGGCCTTAAGTCATGTACTCACTGCTGATGTCAAAGCCCGTGCATATGAGATTTCTTCAAAAATCTCTCTTCAGGTAAGAAGCTTTTGCCCATATTAGGGTTTCCTCTCACTTAGTCCCGGCAATTACCTTTTTCCTTGTCCTGTTGCATGTTAATTATTCAACAATTCACCATCGGTGTTTCTTTTCCTCTCAGTGATTGGTTATTGGTTTTGTAATGTTTAAGATGTTGGTAATGATCTTATTTTTAGGTCATGAAGCACCTATTTTTAATTTTTATATATATCTGAATTTGATTTATTTCTTTGGTTGTATGTTTTTTAGCTGTTTGAGTGCATTTTTGATTTCATGTTTATTGTATATACCGTTGTCTGGTCCATTATACAGTTTTTCTGGTCCAATCATTAGTTGGTAATGCTCTTTTATTTTATTTTATCTGTCTTTTTCACCTTACCTATTTCGCTTAGCTACACAATCGCTGTTTCAATCACACTCTTCTACCGGTTCATCGCCTAACAAATGATTGTTCTCTTAAAATCTATAGCTACTCAACGTGTGGGTCATTTATGATTCTGTCTCTGGCAGTTGTTACTTTCCTTAAATATGTCTAGGTGTTATACAATAAATATAATAGTTCATATAATATTTGCAAGCTTAAGCTTTTGAATAAGATGATTTTGACGCTAATCTTAACAAGTGTCATTCAATTTTTATGGAATTTTAACGAAATTCCCGCCTCATAGGATGGAGTCTCAGAAGCTGTGAAGATCCTCAAGGAGGAGATATGTTGCTTGTAAGACTTGCAAGTAAGGATGAGCTATTCTAATATTGCAGTCTTTCCTGTAAATGTTTGTGAAATTCTTAGTGATAATTGAACAAAGAAGCTTTGTAACTTCTAATTTTTTGTCTCATCGTTTTTTAAGGTAAATCCCAAGGATATTGACTGGAGAGACGGATATGCATGAAGCTTTACTGGGATCCAGTGAAGCTTAGTCATGCTGTTGGGTAATTAGTGTATTATTATTCGGAATAGAAATATTTGGCCTAATTTTTATCCTTCTTCGCCGCTGCAAGTTTGTAATTTTTATTTGATGTAGACATAAGAACAATAGAATAGTAATTGGATTAGATTAGACCGTCACTTGATATAAGGGCGAGCTAACGAGCTCGATGTGGTTCGCTTTGCAATTCTCTTATGAACAATGTGCGGAACTCCAGATTTTTCAAGAACGTAAGGAGTTATTCTGGTGAATTGCATGATCTCAAAATTGGAAATATCGGGTAGAGCAATCTGACAAAAGGAAAATAATTTAACAATGAATTCGAAATCACTATTAATAAATAACAAAGCATCTAATGAATGTTGATTGGGCAAGAATTTTCCAAACTTTTACAGATATATATCACTAAGTTATTCCACAACAAAAAGTTATGTAAAAACAAAATCCTAATAGTCTATATAAGATAGTGTTAGATGTATTGGGAAAACCCAAGAAATGATTTCTTATTTTGGGTTCTTTGATAATATTTAATTAAATAAGGTGAATGACACTTATTAAGATTAGTTTGATTGTGTTACCGGGGAAAAGCATCTCTAGTGGTTACTAGCAAACCTAGGGTTTGTAACGTTGGGAGCTAAAGGGGAACTTATGGCTGAAAGTGAAGATGAGACCAAAAGAAGAAAATAGGACAAACAGGACAAGTTTATGGACAGCATGGAGTTCCCAGTCAGAACGTGGCACAACAGGAAGGACAGCTGGAAGGGCTGGGCCATGAGCTGCTAAAGTCCATGATTAAGAAATAACATTAAGATGGGCTCAGCCCATAACCTTATCAATACAGTAGTAATAGAAGTTTACAAGTTGTTATTTGTTTTTGCAATTTGTTATCGGTTACAACGGTTTCTAGTATAGGTGGGTGTATGGCACATGCCATCAGATTTTATTCCCATTTGTTATGCAGGGAGTCCTTATAAATATGTATTACATTCGTCAATGAAAATATAGAAAAAATACAAAATATTATACTCCCAACTCCGTTGCAGAATCCTTGTATTCGAGGATTCATCATTGCTACATTTAGCTTGAATCTGAGCTAAATCATTAAGTCCATTATCTAATTCGCTCTTCCGCGCTGCAAGTGGTATCAGAGCTGCTTGAAGGGCTGGTATGGCAGAAGGCACCCGAGAATTCAAACGCATTGAGGAATCCATGAAGAACATGCTGAAGGAACAACAGGACAAACAAGAAAGTTGGATTAAGCTCTTTTCGATACCCTGCAACAGCAACAAACAGTATTAGACCAACAATCCAAGGCAATAGAAGAACTTAAACTCAGTTTAAAGATAACTCGACAGTGGTAGAATCATCTCCTACTGTATGCAAGGGTGCCAAAGGAATGAAGGAAGTGGGAAATGCAGATGATGGTGGTGGCTGGTAGGCCGGGTAGTAGCTATCAGTTGCCCATGAGGAGTACCAAAATTGAGTTTCCTACTTTTAATGGAGACAACATAAAGAGTTGGATAGTTAGGCGGCAATTCTTTTGCTAGATGATACTCCTAGTCATCTCAGGGCAAGGGTAGCAATCATGCACCTTGATGAGAAGCCCTATGATTGGTATGTGTCCTACTCGAAACTACGAAGGGATACTAGTCCGATTACATGGGAGGAGTTGATTCAAGCTTTGCAGGCACGATTCAATGAAAGAGCCTATGAGGATCCTATGGCCGAACTCAAAGAACTGCAGCAAATAGACACACTACAAAATTATCTGGACCAATTCATACATCTGTCTGCACAAAACCAACTCTCTTAACCACAATTGATAAGCTGCTTTCTCAGTGGTTTAAAACCAGAAATACAATTTCCCATCCGCATGTTTCAACCCAATACCTTAACCTAAGCTTACACATTGGCTAAACTCCAAGATGCTACCAACACAACCACTAAAACCAGTAATCAGAAATATCAGAAAACTACACCTTGTAGTTCCTACCCCAAGTATTCCACTACCATTCCCAATACAGTTAGCCCATACACTAACCGAAACACTAACCCACTTCCTCACCAGACCATAAACACCCAGACCCGAGCTCCAAACCAAAACCCCACTTCTGTGAGAAATTTCAAAAGATTTTCACCAGAAGAACTGGAAGAAAAAAGACGTAAGAAGCAATGCTTCTGGTGTGATGAACCTTTTGGTCCTGGCCATAGATGTAAAAATAAGAGACTGAATCTCTTAATTGTGAGTAAAGAGGAGGAGAAGGAAGAAATGCTAGCAGCAGAGGATATGAGCAAATTGGAAGAAGAACTAGCTTCTCTCACCCTATGTGTCATGGGAGAGGACAATAACAGTGTAGCACACAGTATGTGTATGCAGGGATACTTTAAAAAAAAGAGGCTAAGCATTTTGATTGATACAGGAAGTTCATCTAATTTTATAGATGAAGAGTTAGCTAAGCAATTGAACTGTGCTATGACCCCAATGGAACCCATTACTGTCAGTTTGGCTAATGGAGCCAAAATTTACAGTTCTTACATGGTTCGACAGTTTAGCTGGTGGATGGAGGGAATGGAGTTCACTTCTGATGTCTATGCACTACCTTTGACAGCATATGACTTGATCTTAGGTATGCCTTGGTTGATCTCTCTTGGTACGGTGCAATGGAATTTCAACTTAATGAGGATGGACTTCCAGTGGAAAGGAGCTAGCTGCACTCTCCAGGGACATAATAAGGTAATTACCCCTGTTTCAGATAAGGTCATTTCTTCCATGCTATCTACTTATGATCCTGCACTGAAGGTGCAATGCTGGGTTGTTAGTAACTCTCTGACTCTTGATGGTCCAAGGATTGACTCCTGTAATAACCCAGACTTGATTGAATTTCTAGAAGAATTCACTGACTTATTTGAGGAACCTACGTCCCTACCTCCTAATAGGTCGTATAACCATAGAATTCATTTGCAAGATGATGCTATGCCTGTCAATTTAAGACCCTATTGCTATTCATCCATTCAGAAGATAGTTTTGGAAAATATGATTAAGGAAATGTTGCTGAGTGGAATAATACGCCCTAGCCACAGTCCATTTGCATCCCCTGTGGTGCTAGTTAAAAAAAAAAGACGATACATGGCGTATGTGTGTAGACTATAGGGATCTTAACAAATTAACTGTTAAGGATAGGTTTCCAATTCCAATAATTGAGGACCTATTTGATGAATTGTATGGGGCAAGCTGTTTTAGTAAGTTGGATTTACGCTCAGGGTACCATCAGATTCTTATGCACCCTAATGATGTCTATAAAACTGCATTTAGGACACATGATGGGCACTATGAGTTCTTGGTCATGCCCTTTGGATTGACTAATGCCCCATCCACCTTCCAAGGTCTCATGAATGGCTTGTTCAGACCCTATTTGAGGAAATTTGTGTTGGTTTTCTTCGATGACATATTGGTTTACAGCTCAGATTTAACTCAACATAAGAAACATCTAAGGATAGTGCTTGGCATTTTAAGGAAAGAGAAGCTATATCTCAAAAAGGCTAAATGTGTCTTTGGGGTTGCTCAGATTGATTACCTTGGACACATTATCTCTAGACAAGGGGTTGCAACCGACCCTAAAAAAAATTGAGGCTATAGTGAATTGGCCTGTTCCTACTACTGTTAAAAAATTGAGGGGTTTCCTTGGACTGGCAGGTTACTATAGGAGATTTATCCAGGGATTTGGAATCAAAGCTAAGCCACTCACAGACTTGCTTCGTAAGGATCAATTCCAATGGAATCTCGGAGCTCAAAAAGCATTTGACAATTTGAAAATAGCTATGACCACATCCCCTGTCTTAAGGTTGCCCGACTACAATCAAAGGTTTACCATTGAAATCGATGCTAGTAATGAGGGAATTAGGGCAGTGTTGATGCAGGATAACCATCCTATAGCTTTCATCAGCAAATCTCTGGCTCCAAAACACAAAGGAATGTTTGTTTATGACAAGGAATTATTGGCTTTAGTGTATGCCATCGACAAATGGCGACACTATCTGCTAGGAAGACAGTTTGTGATAAGAACAGATCATCAGAGTCTGAGGTATTTGTTGGAGCAAAGGATGGTAACACCTAGCCAACAGAAATGGCTTACCAAGTTGTTAGGGTTGGACTATGTGATTGAGTTCAAGAGTGGGAAAACTAACAATGCAGCAGATGCCCTCTCAAGATGTGGAGGAACACAACTAAATCAGCTCACCATACAAGCTACGGTCCCAGAACTAATGGAAGAAATAAAAAACAGTTGGTACCTACCACATGGCTATAGCAAGATCATTAAGCAACTAAAGGAAGGGAAGGTAGTGAAACATTTCAGTTATGACCAAGGGGTTTTGAGAAGAAAAGGAAAAATAGTAGTGGGGCCTTCAGAAGAAGTCAGAAAGAAGCTATTAAGCTTGTATCATGGGGGTGCATTGGGAGGACACTCAGGTTCTCAGGCCACTTACAAGAGGATTGCTTCAGTCTTCTACTGGCCTAAATTGGAGAGGATAATTAGACAATTTGTAAGGAATTGTGACACATGTCAAAAATACAAATTTGAGAATGTGGCTTATCCTGGTCTGCTGCAACCTTTACCCATTCCTAATGATTGTTGGCAGGATATAACCATGGACTTCATCGAAGGACTGCCAAAATCGAATGGAAAGGAAGTAATCTTAGTTGTGGTAGACCGTTTGAGTAAATATGCTCATTTTTTGACCCTTTCTCATCCTTACACAGCTCTACAGGTTGCACAATTATTCCTGGAACAAGTGTACAAACTCCATGGCATGCCAGAAACCATAACAAGTGATCGAGACCCAGTGTTCGTGAGTTCTTTCTGGAAAGAGTTCCTCAGCCTACAAGGTGTGTCTTTGAATCTTTCTACTGCTTACCACCCCCAAACCGATGGACAATCGGAGGTGGTCAACAAATGCTTGGAGACCTACCTAAGGTGCATGACTGGAGAGTTCCCTCACAGATGGAGTTACTTTGTACCCTTGGCTGAGTGGTGGTATAATACCAATTACCACACCAGCTCTAAGTTTACTCCTTTCCAGATACTCTACGGTTACCCCCTCCACTACATCTTCCCTATGTTCCTAAAGACTCTAGGAATGCTATGGTGGATTCCATGCTGACTACTAGGGAAGAGATGCTCAAAATGCTCAAATTCCACCTTAAACGAGCTCAGCACAGGATGAAAGCACTCGGTGAAAAAAACAGAAGTGAACGAGCATTCAAGATTGGAGACCTAGTTCTACTAAAATTGCAACTGTACAGACAAGGGTCACTAAAGCATGTTCGAAATCAAAAGCTCAGCCAGAAATACTACGGGCCGTACAAAATTAAAGATCAGATAGGGACAGTGGCTTACCAGCTAGATCTTCCTCCGGGATCGGCGGTCCACCACACCTTTCATGTATCGCAATTGAAACCCTACCATGGAGATCCGGTTGAGCTCGCTCCTTCTCTACCTGCAATTAAGGAAGATCAGGGGTTAGAACCGTTAGCAATCTTAGATAGGAAGATTGTAAAACGCAAAAATGGAGCAGACACCATGCTACTCATCTCGTGGAAACAGCTGTCCCCATCAGAAGCTACGTGGGAATATTTTAGTGAATTGCAAGCGTGGTTCCCTAATTGTCCCTTGTGGACAAGGGATTTCAAAGGGGAAGGGATTGTTACCGGGGAAAAGCATCTCCAGTGGTTACGAGCAAACCTAGGGTTTGTAACGTCGGGAGCTAAAGGGGAACTTATGGCTGAAAGTGAAGATGAGACCAAAAGAAGAAAACTGGACAAATAGGACAAGTTTATGGACAGCATGGAGTTCCCAGTTCAGAACGTGGCACAACAGGAAGGACAGCTGGAAGGGCCGGGCCATGAGCTGCTAAAGTCCATGAATTAAGAAATAACATTAAGATGGGCTCAGCCCATAACCTTATCAATACAGTCGTAATAGAAGTTTACAAGTTGTTATTTGTTTTTGTAATTTGTTATCGGTTATAACGGTTTCTAGTATTGGTGGGTGTATGGCATATGCCATCAGATTTTATTCCCATTCTGTTATGCAGGGAGTCCTTATAAATATGTATTACATTCGTCAATGAAAATATAGAAAAGATACAAAAAATATTATACTCCCAACTCTGTTGCAGAATCCTTGTATTCGAGGATTCATCATTGCTACATTTAGCTTGAATCTGAGCTAAATCATTAAGTCCATTTATCTAATTCGCTCTTCCGCGCTGCAGATTGATCTTGTGCATTTAATAAATAATATTAAAACAGCAATTTAAACTCAGGATAGGATATGAAAAATTATATATGTGATTATACGTGCGTGTCGCTGAATCGTGAAGAGGCGACAATTTTTCCCTTAACTGATGTTTCACACGTGAACATACCGCATGAATTTTCCCTTCTCAAGTGATGTGTACGTGTCCGAATTTGGAGATTTGAAAATACTTGCCGCGCGAGCTATTGGAGATACGACAATGCTTGTGGTGAGGAGAATTACGTGGTTTAGTTCCACAACAATATCGCAAATGCTAAACACGATATTCATCTAAACTTATTATTATTCTAATATTTAAACGCGATTTAATAATGGTAATGAAACTTGTTATCGTATCTTATATGCTCAATTTATATGGAAATTTTAATATTTTGATTCCTAAACGTGATTTTAATAATTTTTTTCGTTTAGAAAATTTATTTTAATGTGGGATGGACAGGTAATTCACCTAAAAACCTAACCTATCTGCAAATGCCTCCAGAATCCTGGTTAAACCAAAATACTTGACATTTTGTCTGGAACAGCCCTAGTAGTCCACCCATATAGGGCAAGATTCAGTTCGTTCCTTCATAGACTATAATGAAGTATTTAGATCCTTATCAAATTAATTGACTTGAGAACATTCTAGATCTTAGTTGAAACATAATTCTACAGCTTCTAAACTAGAGAAAAGCAATCAAAGCCTATTAGATTCCTTTCTATCGAATTCACCTGCCACTCTTGCATGCATCAACTGAAGTTATTGTTAGGTATAAATCCAATATATATGGGTCTATGTCCAAGAGTATCCTAAGTATATGGTTTATACTTAGAAGAAATAGTGTGTAACTCAAGGAAATTGATGAAATCGAGTCACACACGGGTTGGATTGCTGCCAGATTTGATAAAGTAAAGCCGCCAATCTTCAATATGTGAAGAATTGTTGAAGATCATCCAAAGCCGGCCGAAGGTTGCCGGCCTAGAAATGTACACCGCTGACGTAGGCATTCAAGGCCGTTAACCTTGAGCCAGTGTAAGTCCTTGTGGAGAAATTTAAAAAGCTGGCCTACCCTAGTATAGATCTATATATTAGATGTCTTTTCTTTCGAAATGTGTGAGTGAAACACAATTTTATACTTTCCTAAACATAGAGAAAGATCTAGAGAGAAATTGTTGTAAATCTACAGGTTTGTGGTAAGATTGTGTGATCCACTAGTGTGACTAGTGAGGATTGTGTTGTATCCCATTATTTCAAATAGTGGAGGATTTTGTGCGGCGGTGGCAGTCCCGTGATATTTCCCCTCATTGGGGTTTTTCACGTTAAATCCTGATGTTGATTGCTTTATTTTTAATTGAATTATTTGTTAATCACTTCGGCAAGAGGAAAAGGATCAAGCTTTTCCTAACAGTTAACTCCAACTAATCTCAAACCTAACTTCTGCATTCTAACAAATTGGTAAATTAGTAATATAACTTATTGTAATTGTAGACATGATTGTTAAAACTATGACTTCAGTTGTATTATGTTAAGGAGCTTATAATTTTATAAATTTTTTCCTAATTAAAACAAATACAAAATGGTTTGAATGCAAACTCTTAATAATATGTAAGTTTTTAAATATATGATTTTACAAATTTATGGTCCTACTTGATTGTACCAATGTTTAGCTAGAGGTTGGACCTGAAAAAGAAAGTGTAAAATTCTTTGCATTACTAAAAGAAACTCCTCCATGTTTTCATCATTAAACTTTGATAAAAATTACTACACAACAAGTCACCTATAATTAAGTAGTGGCTCTTATTGACACCGAGTTTTATATGAAAATATCCCCGTTTTCAAAAATAAATACAAAATTACTGCAAAAAAAATTGAAAAAATAAGTGTCAATGGCACAGGTGGAAATCATGCTTTTGACCAAATTAAAAAGGATGAGAGTGCCAAACATGTCCTCTTCTTTTTTATTTTTTTAATTGGAAGGCGTGGTTGAGACCTGCGTTCTCTTCACAACTTTTGATATCTTCCGTTTTTTTTTTTTTTTTTTTTTTTTTTTTTCCAACTTTTGTCTTTAATTTGCAGTTTCCCAATGCCACTTTTCAGCAGATTTCCTCAATTATCAAGTTTTTTTCTTTATTTATTTGGTATCAAATAAAAAACGAAAAAGAGATAAAAAAGATTTAATAAAACAAAAGTCCAAAAGAATGACCCTAGGTATAAAGAAAAGAAAAAAACAAATTATATCGACCTCTAAATATTATTGAAAAGACGCTGACACCACCAATTTATTTGGAATTTTGAATTGCACCTTTACACCCTCTTGTATGCATTAGGTGCACTTCTAAGGAAATTACTAGAAGGTGCTGTGCAATTATAAAATTTATCTAAAGTTTCGCAATTAAAAATTTATTAGAAAGTGTAATGTTATATATTATGGGATGTATTTTTTTAATTAAAAAAAAATCAAAGAAGGAAATGAATTATGTTTGTTCATCTTTTATCAATTTAGCCTTTCAAAATATTGACGTGTAATTAATAACTAAAATTATAAGAAAACAATAATGTTACAAGTATTTTTAGAATATACATTATCACAACCAAAATTTTTTAAATTGAATAAAATTGAGAGGATCCAAATTGCTTGACCGATATAATTTTCGGTAGCCAAGATAATTTACCGATAGAAATTGTAATGCAAAGTCAAGTGTAAAATCTATTATTGTTTTCCAATTAGAAGAACACATCACCACTTTCTTATATGGTTATTTTATCATACTTTACAATATTTCATATATTCTTTGGTCATATATATTTAATCTTTTAAATTATATAAAAATGATGGTTATTTTCTTAATCTAATGAATACAATAGTGCATGAATTAAAATTTTCTATAAGATCATTTAAATTATATAAAAATGATGTTATTTTCTTAATCTAATGAATACAATAGTGCGTGAATTAAAATTTTCTATAAGATCATTTTTATTTGATATTCAAATAGATAAGTTCCACAATGTTTCAAATACCAAATAAATAAAGGAATCTGCTCCCATGCTGTGAAAAGTTGCATTGGAAAACTGCAAATTGAAGACAAAAGTCAGAAAAAGAAAAAGAAAAAAAAGGAAAATAATAAAAGTTTTGAAGAGCCCCTGGATACCAATCGTGCCCTCCAATTAATAAATAAATAAGATGGTGCGCATCTTTAATTTGATTAAGGTGTAGCTTAACATTCACCTTTGACACTTAGTTTTTTAATATTTTTTATGTCATAATTCTATATTTAATTTTAAAAATGAGGCTATTTTCATATAAAGCCCTCTCGACACCTCTATGTTTGTCAAAAGTTATAATTGATAAATGAAATTTTCTATATTTCTCCTTTTGTGCTTCAACAAGAAATAGTTGCACAAAGCTAATACTGATTTGACCCTGTTTCAGCCCTATTGCCAGTAGTCCAGTCATTCTGCTGTGTACTTCCATTTGATGTTCCAACTTTTGATAGCCCCAACAAGAAAAACTTTAATCTAGTAATCCACTCCAGAGCTAGCTATTTTTGCTTTGCAATCTGTTTCTCCCCTATAGTCATGCAGATTCACCAAGAGTGCATTATCTTCTCCTCTTTCAATCTTTTTACTCGAATCAAAGCTAATTGTACCCCAAATTCCATCCAACTGCCTCTATCAACCCTATTCACCAATACCAATGTCTTTGTTTTCCACATATCTTTCCTTCATTTTAAGATATTGCAACAAACTTAGATTTTTAGTGCACGCACACCCATAAATGCTGATGCAAACATACATGAACTTACTAGCTAGTGAAGTGGGAAATGAATTTCCCCACAAACCCAAACCAACATAATAAATTCAATAAAAGCTTATCATAAAACGACCTAATAATAAATGATAAAAATTTATTGTCTTAAGTTTTCTATTCCTATCTTATCTTCATGAATAAACATGTAGCACATATCATAAAGTGTTTTCTTTATTTTAAGAAATTTTTTTATTTTTTTAATTTATTTGACACATGTCAAATATTTATTCGCGGAGACACAATAGGGATAGTAAATTTGAGATACCCAACTCTTTTCCAATAATAATCTATTGAAGTTGTAGGAAGCTTCTACAGTCTTGTTAAAATAAATATAATAATTAAAATATTAATTATTTTAGTGTAAGCCGTTAGATAGTGATGGGACCATGAAATTTTCCTGAAGTTATAATAGGAATTGTTATAAAAGAAAACGGAAATATATATGAATGATTCAAAATTTAATTTCTCATTTTTAATCTATGGGCATGTGTATGAACATGTATCCACATATGCATTTCCGAGCACCCACATATAGATCGTCCAACGCCAATTATCATTTATTATAGCTGTCATTCAATTCAATGTGATCGAAAACGTCGTAAATCATGAATCATTACAAACCCACGACTGTCAAAGGATATCCCATTTATACCCAATAACATGAGATATCATGGGTAGATTAGATACACAATCATTAACCTGGATTTGAAATAATTTTCATTCGATAAACTATGTTTATAAAGTGTCAAAAATATAAAAACTAATGAATAGAAGGAAAATTAGTAATTATGTTGTATTTAAACTAATAGGATATCAAAAATTAGAATTAGTATGGTGCTTTCCATTTCATTAAAAAAAGAAATTGGAAAATTAGTAATATAATTTATTGTAATTATAGACATGATTGTTAAAACTATGACTTGAGTTGTATTATTTTAAGGAGTTTATAATTTTATTAATTTTTTCCTTATTAAAACAGATTCGAAATTTGTTGGATGTAAACTCTTAGTAATATATGATTTTTTAAATATATGTTTTTACAGATTTATGGTTCTACTTGATTCCACCAATGTTTAGGTAGAGGCAGGACTTGAAAAAGGAAGTGTAAAAATCTCTGCAAGACTAAAAGAAACTCCTCCATGTTTTCATCCTTAAACTCTGAGAAAAATTACTACACAACAATTCATTGATACTAATCAAGTGGTACCTCTCGCTAATGACATTGTAGTCGAGTGGCATCTTTTGGTCTTTCAAGTTAGAGCTTCTAGATTCGAATCTTCCCTTTCTATTGTAATAGCAAAAAAAAAAAAAAAAAAGTAGTGCCTCTCTTCTTAACATTGGGATTTGTGCGAAAATACTCCAGTTTTAAAAAATAAATACATAATTATGGGGAAAAAATGTTAAATACATAATTAACATAAATGAATAATGTATACGTGTTTGTTTGACCATTTAAGTGTAACTTACGATTCTCTTGAATTAAGTATCAACTTTTTGAAATTGAGAAAACTTCTTTAAAACCCCGATGCTTAATTGAGGGGAGTTAATTGTATATGATTGTACTCATAAAAAAGGGGAGAGATTGTTGAACTTGAGTATTCAATATATATTTTCATGATGCAATTGATTGCATAATTAACCACTTAATTGTGTTAAGTTGCACCTAATCAATCAAAAACTTTGGATGAACAAAATACTAGAATATATTGTGTGTGTGTGTGTGTGTTTTGTGTGTGTGGACTGTTTTCTACATAATACGCAGGTGAGCTGTACCGGCGAGCCGGTAGGGTGTGGACTAGTGAATTGGTGCAAGTTTAAGTAAGAACAACTTCAAGCATGGCAAAGACTACAGGCACGGTCGAGGACCAACTCATCAATATAGTCAAAATTAGCCATTAGACTTTTTCTGATCTGATCGTTGAAGATGCTTTTGGGGGATAACGGCTAGTCGTTAGGAGAAACCTATAAATAGAAGTTAATGAAAACTTTTTGTGGGCTAATTGAGCTAAGTTGTTGCATACAAAAACCTATAAATCCTCTCAAAGCTTAATTGCGATTTGTATTGTTGTGAAAGAGAGAGAGATAAGAATAATGTCATTTTATCTTGTTATCGTTTTTAATTTGTAAAGGCATTATACTTACTTAGTTAAGTGTTTTAAGTGAAGTCATGAGTTAAGTCTAGAGTGTTTAAGTTTGTAAAGATTTAGCTCAAGCAATTTATGTTGTTGTTGTGTTGAAATTCTCTTATTAAGGCAAATTGGTCGTTGCTGAATAAAATAGATGGAGTCCTCCATTGAGGGAGGCAATTGTTATAGACTGTGAAGATTAGGAGGAGATAGAATTCTACGTTATATCTTGGTGCAAGCTTTCCTTTCCCTATCTTTCTATTTATTATTATTATCCTTTATATTTGTTATTGTGCATGAATTAGACTTTTAGTTAAAAAAAAAAATCAATTTTGGTCATAATTTGCTTTTTTTTAAGTGTCACTAGCTTTTAACACTTAAAACTCAAATGAGAAAAACCTATGAAGTTGTATAGTGATAATAAATCAACAACCAACATTGCTTATATGCTATAAATGTGATCAACTAGTTCATGCATGACTTGAAAAGCTTTCATCTACAATCAACTAATAGGGTTTTGCAAAAGGATATCCAGGAGAGAGGATTCCGATCAAGAAGAGTGATAGTCTCACATTTGATGCTTATACTGATGGGGATTATGCAGAATCAATATTGGGTAGAAAGTTAACTTCAAGCTATTGTACATTTCTTATGAGAAATCTAATAACTTGGAGGAGTAAGAAACGAAGTGTTGTATAAGATTAGTTGCAAAATCATAATTTAGGGCAATTACCCAAGGGATTTGTGAGCTTATACAGATGAAAATTATTTTAAATTACTTAAAACTCAAATGGGAGAAACCTGTGAAGTTTTACAGTAATAATAAATCAACAATCAACATTGTTCATAATTCTATGGATGAAAATTATTTTAGATGACTATAAACTCAAATGGGACAAACCTATGAAGTTTTATAGTGACAACAAATCAATAATCAACATTGCTCATAATCCTACACAGCATGATAAGACAAAACACATTAGGATTGATAGGCATTTCACTAAAGAAAAGTTAGAAGAAAGTCTAATTTGCATGTCTTATGTTTCCTCAAGAGGACAACTTACCTGTTTTCACAAAGGGAGAATGAACAATGCAAGTTTCAGTGAAATTATTTTCAAGTTGAGAATGATAGACATCTATTTCTTAGCTTGAGCGAGAATGCTGAGCAGTAACATTTTGTAGAAAATATTTCTTTTTATTTTTTAGAGAAGGTAATTAGTTATGTGTTAGGTGGGTTCGGTACATTCCCTAGGAACTTATTGTCTATATACATATTTCTTGTAATTTATTCATTAATAAGAATATAATTCTTTCTTCATATATTTTTAGTGCAATCTACATCTTCTATATCTTAACATATTGTTCTAGCTAAAATAATATTGATACTCAACCTCAACTTTTAAGCCCTAACAAATAATTTTACTCAAGTCAAATTCAATTAGACTCCCAAGTTAGTCTAGCTGGACAATCATACTTGAGCTCAACTGGATAAATCATTTGAGCAATTTTAACTCAAATTGTGCCTCGGGTTGACTGCTAAACTGAACTTGAGTAAAGAACACATTGAAACTTGAGTTGAACCTATTGCATTGATATCCCCAGTTAAGGCTACGTAGATGGGTTTCAAATGACAAAGGCCCTAAACAAAAATTAGACACAATATAGTTGTGAGACCGAATGCGACCCAGTCTACAAGTGAAATTGCTAACATATTCCAATGTAGTACCTTTAAGGTGGTTTGGTATAACTTGATGAAATAATGAATCATAAGTTCCATCAATCCCCAAAAGCATACTTTATCTTTTGTATGTGGTTTAACTTAATATAATAGTAACGAACTAAGGAATCCAGTTTTCAATTTTTCTTGATTAATTAATAACCTTTCAAGAGTGTAGTTGTAAGTATAAAATTTACATTTGGAAGCATGCTAAACAAGTCTGAGACACGTGTGGAACTTGAAACCTTAACGAGCCAGATTAAATTTTCAAAACATCAGCGTACCTAGTACTAAGCTACATCAGATCCCATTGGAATGGAATGGCATTTTTTATTATCTTTTATTTGGTTCAAATGAATTCATTTAGATGCCTTTTGGAGGTCCCTTTTTTATCTTCAGCAGAGTAGGGTCAGCAGGCCCTAAAACTGATTCATGGGGTTTATTTGGACGGGCTCTTTGAAGCATCTGAATGGAAGGGTTAATATAAACATTAACTTTTACAAAATGTTCAATCAGTTATTTAAAGTTTTGTTTTGAACGATTAGATATATAAACTTTCGTAAAAAATTTAAATTAGGTTGGTTTTAACAATTTTGGTCCCTAAAAAATTTGTTCAGGTACCAAAATTATCAAAATCAAACTTCAGATATGAAAAAAGTCCATGAAAACTTTATTCAAGCATCAAATTATTTAAAACAAAACTTCAGATACCTAGTTAAATATTTTGTGAAAAATTCATGTAGCATTTTTTCATTGACCCTACCTTGGAATTACAAGGGCCACGTCAACAAATTATAATGAAAATTTGAATCAAACCTCCTGAAATACCCATTAGATGTAGCCCTTCAAGTTTCAAACAGTTACTAGATATTACTCGTCATAATTTTTTAACACTACCGATTTTATCTCTTATGTTACAACTTAAATTCTCATTCAACCATAATCATCTTACTTTATTATATTTATTTTAATAATCAAATCATTGATGAAATCATAAAAGTCCCCTTTCATACTAAGTCTTATTTTGCTTTTATTTTGTGGAGTGAATAGCATAGTTCCACTTGCAAAATAGAAAAGCACTAAACTTGAGATTACTTAAATCATTATGAGAGCCTGTATTTGTAAAATTGGTCATTTGGGATTTCAAAGTAACATCAATAAAATTGTATAAAGCCTCTTAGAACGACCCCAACTCCATGGTAAACTGTGGTTTGATCTTATTTCTAGCTCTTTAATTCACTAATCTTAAACTATTGCATCCATATTCTTATTTGTTCATTCATTTTAATTAAAATTGGTAATACTCATATTTTAATTAAAATAAAAGCTTTGACAATTTGGCAAAGAAACATTGGACCTCCACTAACAGTATAAGATGGCAAATCATGGTAAGGACCAATGATGAAAACAATGTTATCGAAAGCACTATCATGGAAACACTGAGGGAATAAACAAAAAGAAAGAAAAAGAAAAATTACACCAGATTTGATCTACCAATTTATTTTATTATTTGTTCTAACCGTGAGCTCCAAATTGAGATTCCGGCCAACCAGTCCGGACCTGAAGGGAAGTATGTTTGGGCAAAGAGTCTTATCCGCCACTCTCATCATGATAGTGTACTCAATGACTTACAGTGATCAAGTTCCTGATGACATATTGCAAAATGCCTCCATGATCGAAATAAGCCAGCTCCACCTGCAGAGGGTGCAGATAAAGATTAATAAAACTGGATCAAAGATAAAAATGGGAATCAAAGCCGTCTTGAATTCGAATGTAATTGTTATTATACCTCTGTGTCAAACCGAAGGGTGCACACAAATGACTTGCCACTGTGTTACAACTGTAATATCCTGGTTAGGTCGAATCTCGCTAACTTTGTCAGGAAGATTGATGGTGTACCCAAGGGTATCGGCGTCTTCCCCAGGCTTAAAACATAATGGAATTATGCCCATTCCAACCAAATTAGTGGTGCAACATACTGTTCCATTGCTAACTCCTTGCTAGCTAATTCCAATACATTGTAACAGCATTAAGCTTCATCTCCCTGCATAAAATTAGCTACATGCCTCCAATATTGGTAGATTAAGCAGCCAAGGCTCTATAGCTCCGAAAAGCTTTTATTATACATATCTGACACACTAACATACTTCATGGCCATTAATCTTTCTTTTTGGTTAAAAGGCAGCTCCATCTTTGCCCATTTGTCTCCACTCATATGTTATCAATATCACCCTCCATGTCTTAATATTGATCCACATGATAAAAAGCATCTAGAACCAGATCTGTAACCACATCTATAAATTTCATATGCCTCAATCAAACTTCTAATTCCATTCATGATACGTGACACACGTTTTCTCTGGTCATAATCTTTTCTTTTTTCCTACATAACTGAAAAATGACAATAGTGTGCCTTGAAAGCATTGTTAAGTGGCCAAAGAAGAAGAAATCTTCCACCTTTTCAATCGCATGTTTATTCATGAAATGAGAAACCAATCTTAGAAAGGTGAAAAGTTTCTTCTTTAAGATCTTAACAAGAGCAGCCATTAACAGTATGTTTGACAATTTAATTGAATGGATGTTAGAAGTTCAAAAACTAGAAACAAGCTGAGTTCAATATTGCGCATAAAGAAAATCTTACCAGAGTTATACTAGAATCTGACTCCAAGGGAAAGGCTGATAAAGTAGCACATCACTGACATATCAGTAAGATCAGCCCAGAATTTCCCTTCCTTCCCCCTCCCCCCCTGGTAGAAGACAAGTTCAGAAAAATTACCGTGGAAACATCGAAAACTGACATTTTCTCTCCAGTGGGAATATGAATTGTTTTAGGTCCAACTTCTCCATTCAGCAGCTTCTTGACAAGCCGAATATTGGCAAATGTTCCCCTTGCCATAATCTCATCATTACCACGCCGGCTTCCATAAGAATTAAAGTCTTTCCTCTTAACACCCCGCTCCATGAGGAACTTTGCAGCAGGACTCTCTTTATGGATACTACCACCTGGAGAGATATGGTCTGTTGTAATGCTATCTCCAAAATTGAGCAAGCAATAAGGCTTGTGGATGACAGGAAGAAACGAGCTAGGTAAGGTAGAAAGGTCTTTCAGAGATGCGAAAGAAGAAATGTCTGCATAAGATACGGAGGTGGCATCAGCAGCACACAAACCCGAATCTACACACCCCAACTTTGGATTAACATTCTCCTTGTCTATTGAATGAGCACTGTTCTTCCAACTACTTTCATTTTCAACATAAAAGCCATAACTCCTTGCAGGAAAAGCCCTCATGCCTGGACCAAATCCACCATCACCACATCTAGGATAATAACACTGTTTGACACCATGCCCCAGCCTTCCACAAACAAAACAGAAATCAGAAAGTCTCTCATATTTAAACAGCACCCAATATTTATGGCCATACTTGCGATGTTGGAATTTTCCATTTGTTTCTAAGATATTTTCCCAAGATATTGGGCTCTGTTTTGGGTTGGGTTTTCAGTTGAGATCCCTTCCTTTTTTATCGGGAATTTTAATTTTGAATGTGATCCATTTTCAAGAACACGTTCAACCCACGTCCCACATCCATGCTCCTCACGTTCAAAAGATTCTGTGATGGGTAGAGTTATATATAATGGAACGTGATCTTTTGTTTAGGTCCCTAAGCCTACTCTCTTAAAATAAATTACACCATTGCATTGAGAGAGTGAGGGTTTAGAAGTGCCAGGCAGAAAATAAAGAGAAAATCAATAACAAAACTTTGATAAATTCTTGCTTCCGCTTATGTCTCTTTTGTGTTTATAAGTTTTCTGAACATGTTGAGAAGTATTTATAGAAGCTTATATTTGGTATAAGAGCTTCTTGACGACTCTGCCTTGCTCTAATTTAATTGATTCAAGTCTGGTGTTGTTTCTGACTCCCTGTTTTTTAGTTGTTAATGTTGTCATCTTCATCTATGTTCTGCTTATCTGGTGTTTATATGGGGACTAAAAAAAACAAAAAAGAAATAGATGATGACATTTCTATTTTTTCTGGGGTTTGTGTTCCTGTTTTGGGTCAGTAAAAGACATACGTATATATGTGTTTTAATGTTCAAGGATGTGATTTGTTTTAAAATTTTGAAAGTACTTTAATACTAGTTGAAAGGATGTGGTGTGTCTGTTTTGAGACAGTAAAAATACTTTAAAGAATATGGCTAAAAATCTTTCACGTTAGTAGATATATTGAAAATTGAAAGTCAGAAAAGAAACTGCAGGCTGCCTGGTTGATTTAACCATATACATGATAATCAATGTTGAAAGTTGGAAACTAGAATGTTTCTCCCTGGTTTGTCTTTTATTATTATTATTATTATTATTGTGGCATTGGCCTTGGGCCTAATGGCTATGAGTCACGCACGGATACGAGAATAGGATGTATCAGAACAAGTTGTATGGTCAGTATGGTTTTGTTCGATCTGGCATCCAAATTCCTTGTTGATTTGATTTATTTGTTTTCTCCAAAGATGAGCATACACGCTGAAATGTTTTTCCCTGTTTATTTTGTGTTTGTTTTATATAATAATTTATAATTTTAATGTGTCTATATTATTGTCACTTATGATTATGACATTTAGATAAATAATTTTGCATATTAAAATTAGTTTGTATTGGTTATTAAAGTAAATTAATTATTGTTGGCTCTTTATGAATTTAATTATTAATGTTATGTGCTTATATTGTTTAGCTATGTGTATAATTTATGGTTTATCATTATAGATGAAATATTAATTAGATAATATAAGTGTGTTAGAATTGAATTCATAAAATATTGCTTATAGTTTTATGCAATAATTAAGCCTAAGAATTTAGTTAATGTTTAAGTGATCTATATAATTTAAATTAATTAGGGAGTAGCCACAACATCTTTAATTAATTAAAATTATATATTAAGGATGATTTAAGATCACATATGAAAAATAAACATTAATTGTGATTAATTATATGCAATGTAATAGATCTTATCCCACAGGAATTTTAATTATATTGTGTATGATTAATTAGGACAAAATGTTGAATTATATTTTCTAAGTTACCCACAGGGATTAGAAAAAGGAACATGATTTGATAGTTTTATCATAAGACTTAAGATGAATCTAATTAAATTAGAGCTTTAGCCACATGTAAGTTTTATGTCACTAGATTCATATTTCAACATAATTTTACATTGGTAAAACATGTTCTATTTTAATTAGTCTCAAAATTTTATAACATAAGTATGTATGTCAATTACTCTGATATGCGATGTGATGTTCCTGAACTTGAAGGGGATAACTATAAAGTTTGGAAGGAGGGAATTCTCCTTCATTTGGGATGGACGGACATTGATTATGCCATAAGGAAAGAGGATGCCCCAATAATAACTAAAACTAGCACTCCTTGTGCAAGAAGTCTTTATGAAAAATGGGAGCATCTAATCGCTTGTCAGTTATGTTCATAAAAACCAAAATTTCTGTTGGTTTAAGGGGCTCTGTCGAGCAATATCAAAAGGTCCAAGATTTGTTGAAGGCCATTGATGAGCAATTTGTGATTTCAGACAAAGCAATGGCTAGCACCCTAATTATAGAGCTTTCCACTTTGAGGCTCACCAGCATTAAGGGTGTGCATGATCATATCATGCGCATGAGGGACATTGCAGCCAACTAAAGGCACTGGAAGTTGAGTTGTCAGAATCTTTCCTGGTTCACTACATTCTTTACACTTTACCTCAGCAATATGGCCTATTTAAGATATCTTACAACACACTTAAGGATAAATGGTCAATCAATGAGTTGTTGACCATGTGCGTTCAGGAAGAGGGCAAACTACTTATGGAGGAAAAGGAAAAGGAAAGGGTGAACTTTACTACTCATGGAAAGAGTAAGAAGAAGGATTAGGTCAAAGATAAAGAGAAAGGGAAAATCCCTCCTGTAAAGAACATAAAGAAGGAGGTTGTGTGTTTCTTCTGTAAAAAGAAGGGACACATGAAGAAACAATGCTCCTAGTTCATGCAGTAGCTTTATAAGAAAGGTACTCGACTTTCATTTGTTTGTTATGAGTTCAATATGACTGATGTTAATCATAATACATGGTGGATTGATTCTAGTTCTACAATCCATGTAATCAATTCATTGTAGGATTTAGTAGACCTGCGGAAGCTGGTGGGAAGTGAGCGTAGCATCTATTCAGGCAATAAGATGTCCTCACATGTGGAGGCTGTTGGGACGTACAGCTTAGTTTTAAGCAGTGGTTACATTTTGAATTTGAAAAGGACGTTTTATTTTCCTAGTTATTCTAGGCATTTAATTTCAGTACTTGTATCATATGGTTATTCCTTTAACTTTTCAGATTCTGGATTTACTTCATTTTATAAATCTGATGTTATTGGATTTGGTACTTTGTCTAATGGTCTTTTTCTTCTTAATCTACGTAATGATGACAAACATACTATTATGCACGTTCATGAAAAAGTTGGCACTAAACAATGTGTTATGAATGAAGAATCCTTTATATTATGGCATCGGAGATTAGGGCATATCTCCATTGATAGAATTAAAAGGTTGATGGATGATGGGGTACTTAGTACTTTAGATTTCATTGATTTTGAGACTTGTATAAGCTGCATTAAAGGAAAACAGACTAACAAGTCAAGAAAGATGCCAAGAGGAGTTTTGAACTATTGGAAATCATACATATAGATATTTGTAGTCAAGACATGGATGCATATCATGATAGGTATTTTATCTCTTTCATAGATGATTACTCATGCGATATGTGTCTTTACTTGCTTAACAACAAGAATGAAGCATTAGATGCTTTTAAGGTGTTTAAAGTTGAAGTAGAGAAACAATGTGGAAAACAAATTAAAATCGTGAGATCCGATAGAGGCGGAAAGTACTATAATAGATACATAGAGAGTGGAAAAGCAATTGGTCCGTTTGCAAGGTCTCTTCAGGAGAATGAGATTGTTGCCCAATATAGTATACCAGGTTTTCTAGATCAAAATGGGGTAGTTGAAAGGAGAGACCGAACATTATTGGACATGATACGGAGCATGCTTGCAAGCTCCAAGCTTCCTAACTCATTGTGGACTGAAGTTCTTAAAACTACAGCATATATATTGAACCGAGTTCCAACTAAGGCTATCAAAAGGACACCGTTTGAGTTATTCAAAGGGTGGAAACCGAGTTTGCGACATATATGCATTTGAGGATGTCCGGATGAAGTAAGAGTCTATGATCCACAAAAGAAGAAGTTAGACCCAAGGACTATTAGTGGATATTTCATTGGATATGCTAGAAAGTCTAAGAGATATAGATTTTATTGTCCATCTCAAAGCATTAGGTTTGTGGAATCAAGAAATGCAAAATTTCTTGAGAATGACTTGATTAGTGGGAGCGATCAATCTCATAGCATTAGTTATGAGAAAAATAATACAGATGCTTAATGTACCACTCCAAGTAGCGGACTAATCGTTGTTGTTAACAACACGCCTCCAGTGCAAATACGTGTTGAAGAACCAGTCCCGAAGGAACCACAAACTACTGATCTTAATCTAGTAGATACTGAAGTTCAACAGATGTCCGAAGCTATTGAACAAGCTGCTGATCAACATGATTCAATTCCTCAAGAGAATGTTGATGCAACATTAAGAAGATCTACTATAGTAAGGAAATCAACAATTCCTAATGATTATGTTATGTATTTGTAAGAGTCTGACTACAATGTTGGAGCCGAAAAAAATCCTGAGACGTTTTCACAAGCCATAAGTTCTGAAAATTTGAACTTATGGCATAGTGCCATGAAAGAAGAGATGGATTCGATGGCATGTAACAGAGTCTGAAATCCCGTCAAGTTGCCTGATGGTGTAAAAGCCATTGGATGCAAATGGGTCTTCAAAACAAAAAAAGATTCACAAGGCAACTTTGAGAGACATAAAGCAAGACTTGTTGTTAAAGGATTCACTCAGAGAGAAGGAATTGACTACACTGAGACATTTTCTCTTGTATCTAAGAAAGATTCTCTTTGAGTAATTATGGCATTGGTTGCACATTTTGATTTCGAGTTGCACCAAATAGATGTGAAAACGGCTTTCCTTAATGGTAATCTAGAGGAAGAGATTTACATGAAACAACTAGAAGGATTCTCCAGTAGTAATGGTGAGCATTTGGTTTGTAAGCTTAATAAATCCATATATGGATTAAAACAAGCCTTCTGTCAGTGGTATTTGAAATTCCATAATGTCATCACTTCATTTGGTTTTGAAGAGAACATTATGGATTAATGTATATACCAAAAGGTTAGTGGGAGTAAAGTTTGTTTTCTTGTGCTATATGTGGATGACATTTTGCTTGGAACTAATGATAAGTGTTTGCTATATGAGGTGAAACAATTCCTCTTGAAGAATTTTGATATGAAAGATATGGGTAAGGCATCTTACATCATTGGCATTAAGATCCATAGGGAAAGATCTCAAGGCATTTTAGGTTTGTCTCAAGAAACCTATATCAATAAAGTTTTAGAGAGATTTCGAATAAAGGATTGTTCACCAAGTCTGGGACCCATTGTGAAGGGTGACAAATTCAACTTAAATTAATGCTCCAAAAATGAGCTTGAAAGGGAACAAATGAAAAACATCCCATATGCTTTAGCCGATGGAAGCCTAATGTATGCTTAGGTCTATACCAGACCTAACATTGCATTTGTTGTTGGGATGCTAGGAAGATATCAAAGTAACTCGAGTGTTGACCACTGGAGAGCTACAAAGAAGGTAATGAGATACGTTCAAGAGACAAAGGATTACATGCTTACGTATAGACGGACTAACAATTTGGAGGTTGTTAGATCCTCTAATCCGGACTTTACTGGCTGTGTTGATTCACGTAAATCAACATTTGGTTATATTTTCATGCTTGTCGGTGGAGTCGTGTCTTGGTAAAGTGCGAAGCAAACCTTGACTGCTACTTCCACTATGGAAGCTAAGTTCATATTTTGCTTTGAGGCTACCTCACATGGCGTATGGTTGAAGAGTTTCACATCCGAGCTTAGAATTGTAGATTTTGTTTCTAGGCCATTGAGGTTATACTGTGATAACTCAGCTCCTATATTTATGGCTAAGAACAACAAGAGTGGTAGTCGAAGTAGACATATCAACATCAAATACTTAGCCATAAGAGAACGTGTTAGGAAAAAGAAAGTGGTCATTGAGCATGTTAGTACTGAGTTAATGATAGTTGATTCTTTAATTAAAGGCATGCCACCAAAAATTTTTAAGGATTGTGTAATAAGAATGAGACTTAGTTTCATGATGTAATTTTTATTGTGCATGCATTTGATGTTTTGGAAACTCTTACTTATTGATGCTTTCTCATTTGGTTTTGTGTACACGTTTATTTATTCATTTGTTATGAGAAATATCATTAAGTTTGGACCTCAAATAAATGTTGGGTTTATTCATGAAGTTTAAGGGCTAGTATTGAAAGACTTTATATATCGTAATGCATGGAAGATAATACTCGCTATGAGAGGACCTATCACCATGATTCCTATAATTTGTTTCTTGTTATGTTTGATGTTGGGTTAAATGGACCAAGTAGGAGAATGTTGGAATTTCTCGTTTGTTTCTAAGATATTTTCCCGAGATTTTAGGCTCTATTTTGGGTTGGGTTTTCAGTTGAGATCCCTTCCTTTTTATCGGGAATTTTAATTCCGAATGTGGCCCATTTTCAAGAACACGTTCAACCCACGTCCCACATCCATGCCCCTTATGTTCAAAAGACTCTATGATGGGTAGAGTTGTATATAATGGAACGTGATCTTCTGTTTAGGTCCCTAAGCCTACTCTCTTAAAATAAATTACACCATCGCATTGAGTGAGTTAGGGTTTAGAAGTACCAGACAGAAACTAAAGAGAAAATCAGGAATAAAACTTGATTGAATTATGTCTTACGTTTGTTTCGCAATGGTAGAGGTATGTAATTTGATCAATTCTTGCTTCCGCTTATGTCTCTTTTGTGTTCATGAGTTTTCTGAACATGTTGAGAAGTATTTATAGAAGCTTACATGCGATTCACCCAAAAACCAGCACGCAAAGATTTAGAACAATCTACCTTCACTTCCACACTCAAGAAACCACGTCTGATCCCATTTGCTGCTCTTATCGGATCTACCTTCACTAGTAGACCCAACACAACCCGCAATTTGTAAGCATTATTAATCGACAAATGCTCTAATTGGAGGCCATGAATCTGAACCCAAAAAGTAGTTGAGTCAAAAACTAATATCCTCTACTCTTGTCCCAATTTTCCACTCTTCCAATGCCAAACAATGTCCCATAATAGCCGACGGACCTTCCTCCATTACCTTAACAGCAGTTTCAGAGCAATCAAAAGCAAATAGGAACAGATTCTGTCCCATCAGAGAAATTTTGACCTCGCCAAATTCTTTCCAAGATTTCTTGAGGATGTTTACCCACCATAATATGCTCACTTTCTTTAACCAATTCAACATTATCTTCCAGATCAAGACTCTCCTGAGTAAGATTCAAGCTATTCGAGCATAGGGGGATCTTGCCTGATTTCGCAGCTGATGCCATAACGCTACAGACACGACAAAGACAGGGATTAAAAAGAGAGCACACAAATCTGTTTGGATGTTTTGTTTTTTATCTGTATCTGTATTTTTTTCAAAATGATATATGTAAATATATCCGATTTGCATCTATATTTTATCTATATTTGATCTATTTGATTTTTTGATGAGAACTGCCAACTTTTTTTTTATCTATATCTATTTCTTGATAAACGTTTTGTTAAAAAAAAGTTTGAAAAAAGTATATGTATCTATCGAAAAAAGCCAAACAAACAGACCCTGACGAGACACAACGAAAAAGGAACAACTGAAAAAAACACAAGGACATGAATCAAAAGAACAAAGGAAAACAAGAAGACGAGATACCCAGAAACAGAACAAAAGAAATATCAATAAGAACCAAGAACGCCATGAGACAATTAAAGAAACAAACATACATGTCTTGTTTTATTAGCACTATATACATCATAGAAAAAAAAGCATTCAAGTCCTTATGTAGAGGTTGGCACTCAATCCATAAAAAAAATAAAAAAAGCATGTAAAGTCATTAACTCAACTTAATTTATTATTGATTAATAACAAAATCACAATCTCATCTTTAATTACAAAAACAAAAAACGTTTTCCATTGACGCATTCATCCTCGCAATCTGAAAGTACACCACATATTTCTTTGCAATCTTTGTTACGTCTGCATTTTTTCAAAGGATCATCGTGGTCAGTAAACGTCCAATTCCCGTATTTCGTTTGCAAAGGTTCATCACCGACCTCAATCATCGTCCAATTCCCGAATTTCGTTTGCAGAGGTTCATCATCGTAGTCAATAATCCCGATTCCCGTACTTCGTTTGCAGAGGTTCATCTATAGAAGCCAGTGATAAAGTGTAATTTGCATAATATAAACAAATGAAAATCAATATTAATCGTCTCTGCCTAAACCATAATTTTTTTCGACATAAAAAAAAGGTTACATACAAGCATTGCGAACCATGAGAATGGTAATGCCAATAAGGGCCATGAGAATGTTAATGCAAATAAAGGCCATTGTCATCTTCATTTTGCTTTTCCTTTTTTGGATTAATGTTTGAAGAACTTTATCGACTTGATTTATATGTTTCTGTCTTCATCAGCCGTTGAATATTTATAGGAGCTCCATAACACAAATCTAGCAGCTTTTAACGATCTCATAGAGACTATCCAATCAACCACTAACCATTAAAATAAATATAATAATTTAAATAGAAATAATGGTTGGATCAATGTTTGTGACGGAAGAAGTCCCATCAAAATTTATGAGAGGACTATTGAATTTCCCCACAAACCCAAACCGATATAATAAATTCAAAAATCTTACTATAAAACATAATAATAACTTATTCATGTCGATGGGACCATTCAGTTAACTATCTAACAATTAAAATGAATATAATAATTGAAAGATTAACTATTTTAATGATTTAATTATATTTATAGTGTGAACCATGGGACTGGTCTCGTCAAAATTAATGATGAGACTATAGAATATCCCTGGAGTTATAATATGAATTGTTATAAAAGAAAACCGAAATATAAGAATGATTCAAAATTTAATTTCTCATTTTATTCTATGGGCATATGTATGAACATGCATCCACATGCACGTTTACTAGCACCCAACAAGGCTACATATATGTATTTACCAGAACTCACCAAGGCTACATTTTAAACATTAAACGGATGAAATCTTAACGCACTTTTTGTTGGGAATAGCCTTTCAATTCAACCCGTTTTTCCTATAAGATGGATAATCTGATTTTTTGTTAGACTTCCTTGTAAGTCGGAAGGTTAATTTCGCTATACATAGAGGCATCGGTGAGCTAGTGCTGGTGTTTGGTAGACCTGGAATATGAAAGAACGCTCATCTGAAATGCTATTAGTGTCGGTTAGTCTAAACGTCATTACGGTACGATTTGGATATGGAATTGGACCCGAATCGCCGATTCTCGATTCCAAAAATAATGGAACCGAAACTGGACTCTTGGGAGCCGGTCCGTTTTTCAGTTCTTAGGAACCGCCGGTTCCCATAGTTCGCTTTCAGTTCTAAAGGAACTGGAACCATGAAATAAAAAAATAAAAAATAATTAAATAATTTATTTAATTTAACTAAGAAAAAATACAAAATAAATTTTTAACTTGAAATCACATTGAGTCTAACAGTAATTGATCATAGCATTAGATAAAAGAAATTCTATGATTACGTATTTATTTATATACAATCACTTGTACTTTTTTAGTTGTTATATTAGTAATGTCACACTATAAAATATTCAAGATACAAATAATTTCCAACAACAAAAAACAAATCACAAATTGTTAAGAAAAAAAGCCTACTTTGGTTAGAAATCTACATAAATTTAACAATATATGATTTTCAAATGTATTTATTACTTGTGTTGTTAGTGATAACCCATTAATATTGTGACTAGGAAATAATTTTTTTATTATTTATGTTAAATTAGTTTTAAATATTTATTTTATAATTACATTTTTTAAATTTTCTTTTTTTTTTTATAATTTTTATGATGTAGAACCGCCAGTTTTACTGGTTCTTGAACCGGCGGTTCCAAAACCCCCAGGTCATGCGGTTTTCAGGGATGGAACCATAAAGACCATCTAGAACCGGCGAATCCTTTATCGGTTCAAACCTATCATTCTCGAGCTACTTTCGATTCAGGAATTGCAGTGATGGGTCAGTTAGTTCGCGTTCAGAACCCACCTGTGATGATGTTTAGGTCAGTCGGTGTACTACCAACCTGAAAAATCACATAAACAAAATATCAGGGAATGACCAAACAAATATTTTCTTTCAATTCATTGTTTTGATTGTGTTTTGTTTGATCTAATGATGATGATATAACTTAACAATTTCTGCAGTTTATTGATCAAGATTTACCGAATTAGGCGTTATTTACTTGCTAAGTTATGTAATTTTATTCTCATCAAAATCTACTTAAAAACTAGTTGGTTCAACACATAATTATTTTAAAAAAAAAGGTTAATATCATGAGGGATATTAATTTTGACAAAATATACAATTAGATATTCAAAATTTGAAATTAATTAATTTTGTATATGGATTTTAAAATTGATCTATTTAGTAAAAAAAATTTCGTAAAAACAAACATTACAATCATTCATGACATATTCAATAAAAATTATTTAAAGGTATATTACATATTGTAATTTATATGACAATGGATAATTTTACAATATATGATGATGTTAAAATAATTATGATCCTTAAGCTAAGAGAATACAACATCATTAGTTCGAACTGCTCGTAATAGAATATTTGAAATTAGGTACACAATGCAAAATGAATGCTTATCTTCAAAGGGTTTTGTAAGAAAGTAAAGCTTCTTTCCGAATGGACAATATTTGGAGGGGGAAAAAAAAAACACATATATTGCTGTCTAATTTTATCATAATAGCACAAACTTGTCCCATCTTAGAAAGCTATTATGCTGTTGAGTAATCGAATTGAACCCGAAAAATCAATTAAAAAATTATGGTTAATCAGTCCATTAATTTCAATATAGGATTATCGTTTATAATTTTTTTTTGGTTTTTGGTTTAGGTTTTCATTTATAACCATCTACTATTTCAGTCTTAATGTTTCAAAAACATAAATATCTAGAACTTTGAACCCTTATTGAATTTTAAACCTTAAACTAGTATTAGTGTTATATTTCATGATTTGTTGGTTTTATTATTATTTGATTTGTTGACTTGTAATTTTTTAATATAATTATGTTATTTGACTTGTTAAGTTGTAATTTTTTAATGTTATTATGAAACAAAAAGGGTCTAATTTTGTATAATCATAGCTAAAAATACGGTTAACCATTTAACAACAATCGAAAAAAATTAACCAAAAAAAAAGTTATCCGTTAAAACAATTAACCATTAACAATCGACCGTTTCGAATTAAAATATTAAAAACCGATTACTTAGGTTTGCACGAAAAAAGAGTGATGGACCAGTTAACCTAACTGCTCCTACCCCTAGTTAAGTTGCATTTAGGCCCCTAATAAAAGCTCATATAATTTTTTTAAAAAACATAATCAATAGTCTATCATCAAAGTCATTAAAAAAAATCTACTAAAAGGCAATTTGATGTTAAAATTGATTTTTTAATTAAAATACTTCATCATAATAAAATAAATCATAAAATAATAATTACATAACAGTTCTGTTGCAATCCCCAAGTATCAACAGGAAAAGTTCAAATAACCAATGCTTTCTTATGGAAGTTATTATTCCAAATTAGATTAATTCAAAAAGCTATATGGAATGTGTGTTTTTCAATTATACTGTTTCTGGATAAATAATGTTAGTAAAAAGTTAAATAACTAATTTATATTAAGAGGTATTCTCTTTAATGAAAATATATTAAAGTAGGAAAAGCTATTGTATCACATTTGATACACCAGAATGATTTGGAATGGAATGAGTTTCGAAATGACAAATCCATTCCTATGTTTGGAAATGTATATGGAATGGAATGGCCATGGGATGTCTTTGTTTGAAATATCCTTAGCAATAAATGTAAGTTATAAATATGTAATAGGATAAAGGAGTAATTATATTAAATACAATTAATAAAGTTGGAATGAAATCGCGATTCCACCTTCTTAAAACTAGAATTGAATTCCCTCTTAAAGTCGGAATCGTTGATTCTAAGAAATAGCGATTTCGGCTTTTAATGGTACATCCAAACATAAGAAAAGTAATAAAACCTAGAATCACGATTTTATTCTAGGTCCATTCTTATATACCAAACATGACATTAAAATATGTAAAACGAAGGTTGATAAACTTGGCAGAGGGTTTCACAATATCGTCGTTTGGTCCAGAGAGTCTTTGTTCGAAAAGTAAGACTCTTTTACTTTTTGTTATTTTTTTCATCCGGAAAATGGCTCAATGTGTATATATGTACGTGTATATTCAAAATGGAATTCTAAAGCCATAACAAATAATATTATGAGATGCTAAATTATACTAAAAATTTAAATACGTAATTTTGTTAAGTATATAATTGTTGGTCAATGTTAATTAGATTCAAGCAAGCACAAATGTTATAAGAAAATCAAAGATCAAATGACCAATGCAGTTAAGGTTTAGGCAAAAATAATTCTTATGGGGAAGATAAATAATATATATATATATACTTGTTATTTTTTTAAAAAATAAGTAAATTACAAGCAAACTAAAAATATTCCAACACACGATATAAAGGACACCTTGCAAATTAGTAGGATGTATTTGTAGCAAAATGATGATGTATGTTTAATACTAATAATCGCACAAAATAAAAGTCATAAAAGAAAAAAAAAACTGAAAAAAAAAACAGAGAAATAAAAAATAGAGGATTGATAAAGGAAACTTTTCTTTATTTTTTTTCCTTTTCATGCTAGTAAAATCATAGCTTTTATTAGTACTAAATATACATCATAAAAAATACACATACCAGGGACAGGGACGGATACATGATTAAGAAGCCATGTTTAATATATTTAAAACCATTTCAGAAATTATGTAAATCTAATTCACTACTCTTTCCCATCATAAAATTCATCTAATGTAAACTTCGAGAATTTTACATACTAGTAAAAATAGATAAAAATATAAATATAGAAAATAGATAGTTACTATTACTATTGAACTCAACAAAGTTTAATAGAACTACGAGTTGTAAGGAGCCTATATATAGTTTTAAACCCTAAAACAAAGTTTCATGTATAGTATTAAATACTACTAATAAGATTTCATAGTAGATATCAAAAACTCAAGATATAAGAATGACTTGGTTAAGATATTAAGTGTGATAGAGAGTAAACAATCAATTATGCTTATAGTTAGAAAACAATAACCTAAAGATAAACTGTTAGGGTTATAAATACATAATAAAAATATAAACAGATGTATAACTAATAATCTAGACTCCAAATAAATATTTAGATCACACCATTGGTTTAATTTGAGTATTCTTAAGCTATTGGAGCTTAAAACGAAAATTGACCTATTAAGCTTAAAAAACCCTAATTGGGTGAGATAAAACCTAAAAATAATAATTAGCATAAACTTTAAACCTAAAGTTGAATTCAATAACAATCTAGAAAATTTGTTAAACTCTATATAAACTTTTGAAGATAAAACTCTTGAATAATTATTATATTAGTACCCATTTAACTTGGGTTCAACACATCTCTAGAGTTCCTGTGGAAAAATATTACCAATAAATAACTCCAATGAAGTTAATTACCAATATACCACACCAAAATTGTATTTCATAACCAAGATAAGTTTTTTAATGTGTAAATCGTGATATATACACGCGATATAATATTTTACTACAGTCGCTATATCGTGTGTCTAAAAGGCGATACACGTATATCGCGTAAAAAAATCGCGATATAACATGTATATCGCGTAAAAAAATCGCGATATAACATGTATATCGCGTAAAAAAATCGCGATATAGCATGTATATCGCGTTTGGTCGCGATATAGTATGTATATCGCGTTTAATAGTCGCGATATACGTATGAAAATAACACGTATATTGCTTCTTTCTTTTGCGATATAGGTACGGTACTGTAACTTTTGTATATCCTATTTTTAAGTCACGATTTAGAAGTGGTATATTGGAAATTATTTTTTATTGACCTTAAATAAGTAATTAATTTTTATAAGTGTCATAACTGAAAATTATTTCCATTTAACTTAATAAACTATCCTAAAATCTAGATAATTACTAACTAATATTATAATATATACATATATATATATATATATATATATGCAAAATAAGGTGCAAATTGCATCAAAATGGAGGGCTTGGATTT
The DNA here is from genome assembly GCA_024138025.1 of Combretum micranthum. NCBI lineage: Eukaryota > Viridiplantae > Streptophyta > Magnoliopsida > Myrtales > Combretaceae > Combretum > Combretum micranthum. Next base: position 102,726 of record JAMXBD010002761.1, on the reverse strand, counting down.
CAAAGATGTGTGGTAGCCAAAAATTGCATGGAAAATTTGTCAAATTGTCTACTAAAAGTCAACAAAATCAACTCATAAACCAATCCAATGTTGCCACCTATGAAACTTATTAAATGAAGGGAACAATCATGGGAAATCAAAAGAATTCGGTGGCAAAATTTTTCTTCTCCAATCGGACTTTGAAGCTTCATCCACACCCTTATATATGCTTCATTAACAACCCAAAACAAAGCTTTGATATACTAGTAAATAAAGCCATTAAAACACATGAAACAACAACATCAATAGCTCAAAAATTCATTCCAAACAAACCATCAAACAAGCAACAAACTCAAATCCAAATACAACCTCCATTAGAACAACCAAAAGCTTGGCAAAAAGAGGAACAAGGTTAGTTGATTCGTTTATAGTTAGTTTCTTGTTAAAACATTGTTCTAAACCATGTTATGATGGTCTTAGGGTCGAAACCAGCCTAAGAATAAGTTTCAAAACATACATATTGAGCTCCATCAAGGTAAGTTCTTAAAAACCCTAGTTACACCGTTTAAATTTATAAAACAAGGAAATAGACATGTTGGAGTGTTATGAGATGATATATGTGTATATATAACATGTATAAACACTTAGGAATGCTTTAGAAACAATTTAGACATGAAAAAAAATCAAAATCGGATCAAACAACATGAAGAAGAGATGAATAGTGTATTTTCCAGAAGAGCACAGAAAGAACACGGGCGTGGACCTCCCCTGTGTACCTCTCGACGTGGAATTCATTTTCTTTTGAATTCCAGAGAAACACGGCTAGTACATAGCTGTGTACCAAGCTGTGTTCCTCTCGGCTTTATTAAAAAATTAAATTAAATTATAAACATCTATTTTAGTTCCAAAAATATTATTATTATTATTATTATTATTATTAATCAGATTATTATTAATGTTGTTATTATTATTATTATTATCCTTATTAATAATGTTATTATTATCATTACTAATGTTAGTATTAGTAATATTATTAATAATAATTTATTATAATAACTATTAGTATTAATATCATTATTATTGTTATTATTATTATTACTAATGATTATCATTATCATTATAATTAATAATATTATTATGAATATTACTATTAATGATATTACCACTATTATTGTTGTTGTTGTTGTTGTTGTTGTCGTCATTAAGATTACTACTATTTTAATAAAGTTATTATGAAAAATAATATTAGTATTACTAACTTATTACTTTATAATTATCATTATTATTACTAATATTATTATCATTATTGTCAATATTAGTATACTTTATAAATGAAGGTAAAGTACAATAATTGTAAAATACTTATTTTATACATAAGAATGGAAATTTAAATAAGCTAAATTTATGAATAATGTGATATCTATACATGAAAAGAAAATTATATGAAGTATATCAAAAGAAATAAGACGACACTAAACAATAGTAAATAAATACGAGTTACTATAATGGATTAGATAATGAAACAAATCAAATAGCAATAATAATAATTATAAAAATATAAGCCTACTAAATACCAATTTTTCAAATACCTGGTAAAAATATATAAATATTTAACAAGATCAAGAAAAGCTAAAATGAAAATAAATATTAAATAATAATTGAGTATCATAGAATCATTAATGGACCAATATATAAATAGATTGTTTGGGATATTTTTATGTAAGAGAGTAGAGTGAATAGTGCCATAGTGAGATTAGTAAGTTAATATTGTACGATACTATTCACACTTATGTTTGAGCGTTTTTAGTGAAGTCATCTCTTGTTTAAGGCAATAGGTAAAGTCCTCATGTATTAAAGTATTTGTGCGAAGTCCCACATGTGTGTAAACATTGGTAAAGCCCTAAGAGGCATTTGTTGAAGTTTTCTTCGTAAGGCAAAATTGTTTGATGAAGGAATGCATGAAGTCCTCCTTGAGTGAGGCAAATTGTGAACCATGGAGACTATGGGGCCGGTCAAACTCCATGTTATATCACGATGTAATCTTCTCCTTCCTTATCTCTTTATTATTATTGTTATAATTGCATGGATTGAGTATAATTGCCAAAAGAGATAATAAATGGTTAAATGAACTTAATATTAGTTTAGAAACCCGTCTTGTAAATTTCGCTTCTGCATGCGTGTAACAACTTAGGGGTGCTTGGATTTTTAACACGAAGATGAGAGAGAAGCACGGTGTAATAGGATAAACCGTGTTCCGGTTTTGTATCTTTAAAAACCTATTTCCTTAAGAAATTAGAGAGAAACACAACGAAATAAGAATGGTCGTGCTTCAACCGTGCTGTCGCAAAATCCATTCAATATTACACATAGCGAGAAGCACGGCTAAATGGAGCAGTTTTGTAACCCTCATGCTTCTTCTCGAGTAGCCGCATTTCCTAAATTCTTTGAGATACACGACAAAAAATATCAACCCATGTTCCTCTCGTGTTCACCTTTGAAAAACAAGGCATATATACTTTGACACTTAAACATCAAATTTTTACTTCACTTATCTATCAAAACAACTACCACAACTTTCACAACTCATTTATCATAGCTTTAAAGATCTATTTAGTTCTATAAATCAACTTAGCTCTTCAATATCACATTCAACTCACTGGAGAATCGTTAAAACATAAATTCATCTGCATGAAAGAAATGAGTAAGTAAAAGATTACAAAGACATGCAAATTTTTACCTTATATGGCCTTAGTTTGAAGATGAAGTCTTGAAAAGAGTTTTTGAGTGGATCGTTTATAGAAAAATTGATGAGGATTTTTGTGTTTTGCTTTGTTCCTAAAATGTCGGCTTAGGGTCTGCTTGGATTGTGATTTTTGCAAAGTTTTACTTAGTAATTATCTTAATTACTTTTGGTAAAGGTAGATTTGACTTTTGAGGCATAGAAAACTTTAGAAAGAGGCTTAAAACATGGGTTAAACTTTGAAAGAATGGTCATGGATCTTTTAAAAACAAGAAATTTAGGCTTGGTTTTTCATATTAGAAAAAGATTGATATTTTAGCAAAAAGGCTCCTTAAATTTTTTGATAACAACTTAATAAAAACACAAATTTTACTTTAAGGCCTAGTTACAACAATACAATTTTGTCAACTTCAATATACACAATACATTCATACACTAATCATGCAATATATATATATATAGGTATGTATAACTTAATTAAATTTAATGATTTGAGGATATTTCACAAAGAGATACTGAATTGGATTATTTTCTTAAAAATGAGGTAAAGAAATTTTCTTCTTATCTTAATTTTGTTTAATTTTTCATCCATATATAAAAAATTTATATTATTATTATTATTATTATTAATCAAGGAGGAAGATATCCTTGTAGAAAAAAGAAGAAGAGAGGTGGAATAATATCACACGGTTGGTGATGGGCTTGGAAAAACAAGTTCGAAAAGGTCCGTCCTTATGAATAACCTTTATGTCATGTTTAATATGTGGGAATAATGGTAGAAAGGAATCGCAATTCTGGGTTCCATTTTCATTCCTACATTTGGTTGCATTTTTAAAAGCTGGAATTGCGATTCTCAAGAGTCGACAATTTCGGCTTTGAAGGGGAATTCGATTTCTCTCTTGAGATGGCGGAATCATGATTCCATTCCTTCTACATAAATAATTAACATTAAATAATCATTTTATCCTCTTACTTAGTTATTATTCACATTAATTACTAGGGATATTTTTTATAAATAATATGTCAATTCCATTCTATTCCTAGATGTATCAAATAAAGGAATGGCTTTATTATTCCAACTGCCATTCCATTCCATTCCATTCCTCTCATTCCAATCTTTGAATGATTCTTGCGTGCCATACGTGACATTAGTGAACAATTGAGACTTGCTTCAAGAATTTACAATAGAGTTAAGAGTGGATATGTGGATCGATATCTATCTCAAAAAGGATTTACACTAGAGTCATAGCAAATATCTGCAATGAAAAATTGAGGAACAATTATTATTATTATTATTATTATTATTATTATTATTATTATTATTGTTATTATTGTTATTATTTATTGAACTAGTCCCAAGCTGAACTGAACTTCTCATATCCTTAGGTCCTAGGCTTGGGTTTGTTTGGTTTACTTATATCTGCTTGGTTCGCAATTTGAATTGGTTCCAGTCACCATAAGGTTCTTGCATTAATGATGTGGAATAATTTAAAAAAAAAAAGAATCAATAATTAAAAGAAGAATAATGTATTTTATAGAAAAATTAGGAAGACCTGAAATTTAAAGTTACTATATACACAAGCTAATATTTTTCATCTATAAAAATGAGATGAGAGTGAACAATCACCAAAGTTTCATACCCTGCAATTGAATTTGACAAAATATTATCCTAAATTTTTTAAATTTATTCAGAATTTTGCAATATTGTAAATCCATATAAAAGATGATATAAATAAGGATTTAATTTTTTATATTTATATATTAATTGAAAAATGAGAAGGATGTGAAATTTGTTTAGTTATTATTTATTATTATTTTTTCCCATTCATTTGTGGATAAATAAAACGGGTATTTGTATAAAAACTTATATGAAAAATTATATAAGACTTAATTACTTAAATAGAGATATAAATTTAAATATTGGTATAAATGATATACAAATATAGATTTAGTATAAATAATGTAAATGGACCTAAAATTGAAAATATGAGAATATTTGTAACACAACATGGCACAAACCAGTGAACTTTAATGTTAATTTAGATTGAAAGATATACTTTTTGAAGTATTTATATAACATTATTTCGTTGATAAAGGTATCTAAAAAAAATTAATATCAATATGAATGGTACTTGAATTTTGATAAAATATGCAATTAGGTACCTTAACTTTAAAATTGATAAATTTAATACTTGAACTTTAAAATTAATCAAATTCGAACCAAATGAGTGGACTGGCTGGAATGGTTCAACCAAAATCACCCATAAAAGTGAGCATGACCACTCATTTCATCTGGATTTACATAGATCCAGATTAGCCTGGCCAACTCAGGAGGTCGGCCTAGGTTGAACCAGGTGACTTGAATCGGTTGATCCAACCTTAAAAAAAAAAAAGAAAAGAAAAAAAATTACTAAAATTTTAAATATATATTTATACCATATTATAAATTTATAAAATATAATTATTATATTATGCTTTTTTTTCCTCTTTTTAAGATATATACTTTATATGAATTTAATAGCTAATTGATGAATTTGATCCAAATATAGATATAATTGAGCAATATCATGAATATTTATCTTTTATAATTAAAATATGCCTTGTATTTTTACTTTTATTGATCCCAATTTGATCATTCAACTCCTGACTCCTTAACATGTTCAAGTCAAATCCCGGTTTAGGTTTGGTAACACCTATGTTTTCCACTAAACTCTTTTCTAACAATATCCTCAACTAAACTCTTTTATGACAGTATCATCAACTATGACAAAAAAATAAAAATAAGAACAATAATGTCTTGGTATACTAGTAATAAATATAAATTATTTAAAACACAGTTGTAGGGGAAAAGGAATAAAATATTAATATTTTAAAAATAATTACGGAAATGCCATCGGAAAAAAATTATTCTCGATTTTAGGCAACATGGCCTCGTCTCTTGAAGAGACGAGGTCATAAGTGACTGACCTCGTCTCTCGAAGAGACGAGGTCATTAGTGATTAACCTCGTCTCTCGAAGAGACGAGGTCAGACATTCCTCCACAAAATTCAATTTATTACTTTAGAAACCCAAAAAATTATGTATAAAACCTGTCGAGAGTAGAAATATAAATGGCTATACGAGCCATTAACCAAATTCAACACTGCTATAATACCATTCCGCCTAAAAACACATACTGAATCCCAATCTGAATCATTCAATCACAGTGGTATTGTGATTGTTTGTCAGCATAGCACAATGAAAATATGGGAATTTGTAAGCTCGTAACAGATAATATGAAACGAAATGCTGATTCATTGTTCTTTTAAAATGTACAAGAGAAAAGGAGTACAACCGAGTCCATCTCATTTTGGAATCGTTTCTCCCTAAGCCGGCCCCTTTTTCTAATAAGTCCTGGATTAGGGTGTCACTTTGGTAAGTCCAACCGAGTCAATTTGCCTTATCGGCTGCGGAGAATGAAGGAACGACCATACACTCTTAGTTGGGTCCACCTGTACCACTGTCCTACGTAGGCAACACAATCCATGTGCATTGTCCCCATCACTGCCATCGCATGTGAGCATGGAATTCTGTATGTCCACCATTTGTTACACGTACATCTACATGATCTTAACTCCACTTTTTGTATATGGTCCCCATTCTGACCATACATTGTTGGACGTGGTGCAGTTATAACCTCGTATATCCGTTCTTGGTAATCGAAACAAGTAACTCTATGGAAACTGGATATGTTGTTCCATCGCTCAAACTTATTCGCAGCATATTCTGTGAGCAACTTACTCATACTCATGACATCGCTGGCTTCACACTTTTGCTTATTAAATATGGAGTTGCAATTGTAGAAGGTTTTCGTTACTAATGCTGCCACAGGTAAGCACCCGGCGTCTTTTATAACTGAATTGTAACTCTCTGCCATGTTTGTTGTGCCTAGGCCAAATCTAACACCTTCATCGTAAGATAAAGTCCACATGCATGGAGGCAACTCGCGAAAATATCGTACTGTCCAAGGATTGCTTTGAAGTGCAGCATTGAAATATCCGTGGAACTTGCGACTCTGGGCTTGATAGGCAGTTCTTTTTATTATTTCCTTACATTCCTTGCTTTTGGCCTTCGAATTAAAGTTGCTTGCAACATGACGGATACACCAGCGCCAAGGCCACCCCCTAGGCCACACCGCATTCTCACCTTCGACCGCACTCCTGATACCGGCATGCCGGTCCGATATCAAGCAAATATTGGATGGTCTTTGACGACGTGTTCCACACTTTTGCAAGGAACCAACTCCATGTATCCGCCTTCTCCTCATCCACAAGGGCATACGCCAACGGGACTATATGATTAGCCCCATCTACTGCCACTGCAATAAGCAATTTGTGCTTGTACTTGCCATACAGGAAGGTACCATCAACTGTGATCACAGGTCTGCAATGATTTAACATATGTAACTTAGTAGTGAATATCAATAACCTAAAACAAAATTTAACAATGATTACAATACATACCTGCAGTAGTGGAACGCTCAATGCAAGGACCAAATGCCCAAAAAAGCTTATCTAGGAATACGTGGGGTATTTGAATCTTGAGTTTGCCACTCAACCTTTGTTCCTGGATTTGCCTCAGTAATTGCATTAAGTAGATGCGGAAGCTCACATAAGATGCCTCCCAACTTCCATACACCTGCTCAATGGCCTTTCTCTTTGCCTCACATTCTCTTGATATGAACATTATACCCGAACTGCTTTAATATATTCGTTTGGAGATCCTTTGCCCTCACATCTGGAGAATTGCGGATCTCCAATATTATGGCCTTGGACAAGCTGGTGGAGTCCAACTGAAAGTGATCCTGTCCAGTGATTTCATCCAAGCAAGTGTGAGGTCCTTCATATTTAGTGATGTGAAACCACCCACCATGTTTCTTATAACTGCCTCTGAGTCTCCACTTACAACCTCTGTTGTGGATATCAGTACACTTAACTGCCCATGCTCTTGGGTTCGAATTCACTATCTTGAAATTATAATGGTTCGGTATGTGCCACATTTTAACTGCTCGTATGAGATGATCTTTGGTCTCAAAACGCATCCCGACCTTGAATTCATCACTGAAGCTCTAATTCCCAGCACTCATTTCTTGCTCATCATCATATGCTACGTAAGTACTACCAACTTCAGCATTGAAAAACGGAACTGCTGCTGAGCTCCCTACTGCATCAACGTCAGTGGGAGCAATGAAACGGTCCCAGTTATTTCCCCTTCGTTGTACCTAGGGCAATGCATATTGTTGTCAAATTACTTCAACATTAACATTTTCATCATCATCATATAGTCGTCACTTGCACAGCATCCATATCATCACCACCTACTGATGTAGGTCCACAAAATTCAAAGTGACCTATTTCCACTTGTGCACTACCCATTGTCTGAACTGGAGTAGAGTTTAAGTCTACCAACCCCTGGCTCCCAATATTTCTATCATTGTCCATTTCCCCTGCAGATGCCTGTGACAATTCAATTTCCAAAATCTGCACATAAATAGCCACTGAGCTTCTGTGTATACCAACATCTCTTGTGCCGCATCATCATCGGTCACTGGAATAATATCATAACGTAGCGTCCTATCTCCAATAGCTACCCTATGATATAGCTTCACCCGATGTGTACACCTATTTACCTTTAGTCTATTGCAAATAATCTCCACTATCTGCTCATATGTTGAATTCCTACTAATACTGACCATAGCAACAGGCCGCTTATCATAACCAAAACCATCATGCCCTTGCACAATATTACAATGAGCGTACAGTATGAACTTCGCCTTATCCACCATTTCCTCACAAATCCTGCCATCTCATCAAAATTAGCTTCCACGCATCAAATTCAAAAAATCACACTTATGAATTGCATTCCTCGTAACATTTAACATAATTCCTAAACTGCACCTCCACTTTCAAAGATGAAATTTAATTTTGTAATCTATTCTGCTTTCTTACAAATATTTGCTTTTTTCATCGCATATTTCCATGCCATATTAAATTGCCGTACCAATACTAAAGTCCTAAATACACCCCGTTAACGAATTGAAATTATTTTCAATTTTTTTCGCACACTCAAATTCCAAAAATAATTATCCAACAATAACTACTTAGGACTTGATTTTTTCCAAAGCAAATATTATACATATATACTATACAACATACAACAAGAAAAAAAAATCAGTCGGCGTTGGAATCATGCTACAAAATTATTCTAACAACACATACAATCTACATTCAACAATGCTAAAGTACTAAATACACCCCGTTAACGACAATTGAAATTATTTTCAATTTTTTTTCGCACACTCAAATTCCTAAAATAATTATCCAATAATAACTACTTAGGACTTGATTTTTTCCAAAGCAAATATTATACATATACATATCTATACAACATACAACAAGAAAAAAAAACCCCACGTTGGAATCATGCTACAAAATTATTCTAACAATACATACAATCTACATTCAACAATGCAGCATGAATGATTAAAAAAAATACGAAAATACGTGAAAATCTAACCTCAACGTTCGCCGTTCGCCGTTCTCAGTTTGCCGCTGATGGTTTTGCTTCGAATCTCCTCCTTTCGATTCTCCTACCCAACCAATCGTAATACAATCAACTTCGGACAAATGGGGATGGGCGATTGCGGTTGATTTGTGGATTTCGGCCGCAAAAATCGGAGGAGAATCGCTATTCCGATTAGGGTTCCGGCGCGCCAAAAGGGAAAATGGGGAAGAAGAAGCGCACGCGAAGAATATAACCCGCTGACCTCGTTTCTTGAAGAGACGAGGTCACATAGGGAGCAACCTCGTCTCTTCGAGAGACGAGGTCATTAGAGTAATGAGACCTCATCTTCGAAAGATGAGATCACATGCAGAGTAACCTCGTCTCTTCGAGAGACGAGGTCATTAGAGTAATGAGACCTCGTTTCTCGAAGAGACGAGGTAAGTCACTTATGACCTCGTCTCTTCAAGAGACGAGGTCATGTTACCTAAAATCGAGAATAATTTTTTTCGATGACATTTTTATAATTATTTTTAAAAATATTAATATTTTATTTCTTTTCCCCAGTTTTGGAGTGTTTATTTAAAGATATGATTTTAGGTGCGTTATTTTTAGTTTTTTTTCCCCATCCAAGCAGCCTATTTTTATAATTTTTTTAAAATTAAAATTTTTTATTTCCTTTAAGCCTAATTTTAGTGCTATTCAGACAAAACGACAACGTTGTGGAAGCAATGCCAATTGCCAAGTGTTTTCCACATCACTCTCTTCTCCCTCCTCCAACATTATTGCAGCCTCTTTCTTGTCTATTGAAACCAAAAAGTAATCACATAAAAAGCCCCTTTTTACTTTAAGAGAAAAAAAGAAAAAATTCCGAATCTTCTTTTATCTTTTCTGTCATTATACATAGAATCTTTAAGGGTTTTGTCATGGTTATGTTTCTGTTTGTAGTGTTCGCTGCAATCCGTTAATTCCATTAATGACATGTTTTGTACCCTATAGAGTTCAAACCTATAAACCCAGCTCTTCAATTTCATTTTACAAAAATGTGTTTGCTCCAATTAGGAATGCTCTTCATGCTTCACTTCATTCCAGTGAGTTCATACCCTTTTTTGAGATATTGTTACTGTAATATTGTATTTGGATCGGTTAAGATTCGAAGTGCATTATATTTTCGATGAACAGTTGGATTCATATGATTTATATTGAAATAAGCTGTCAATGTTTGATTGAATCACCACTGCATGAAAAAGGTCATCTAGGATTCTATAAGTTGCACCTGTTGGCATATGCTTTGAATCGGTGTTGTTGTTGAAGCAGTGTTTTTTCTCATATGTCACCTAATTGTTGCTACCTCTACCTCTAGTGTATATTATTTACGGGTTCGAATTTTACACATTTTAAAAAGTGTGATTTGGTGGTAAACTTTATTTTTTTTTATAATTACTACTTGAATTTTGTTAAAATTTGCAATTAATTACCTGAATTTTCCTATTTTTGTAATTAACTACTCATTTAGGTTCTGTAAATAAAATCTGGAAAGATTTTATGTAGTAAATTGACACTTTTAATTGCACAAAATGGTGAAACTTTTGGTACCAAACGTGACATTTATTCATTATATATCCTATTTCCTTCTCTTGTATGACTGAACAATATGTGGTATTTGTCTCCATAATCATGCTTTAAATTGTTTCGTGTTCGATCAATTGTCCTGTTGATGATAGGAATTGCTGCCTTGACTTGATGTGTTGGCTCTTGATCCAGAATTCATTTCCTACTTCACTAGCTAGTAAGTGCATGGATGTTTGCATTAGCTTTTATGGGTGTGCATGCACTAAAAATCTAAGTTTGTTGCTATATGTGGAATTGAAGGAAAGAATGTGGAAAATAGCGACATTGACATCTGTGAATAGTGGTGGTGAGGCAGTTGGATGGAATTTCAGGGTTTTTATCTAAAATATGAATATTATCGTAACGAAGTCTTGTAACATTTTGCCTTGATGCGTGTAGAAAGATTATAATCAATATAGTACTTCCCCGTAGGCCAAGGTAAAAATGCAGATACCAAGGGTTCGTGTCCTACTTCGTTATAACCAATGTTTGAACCCTAAACAGAGTGCATGTCTAAACTTACGCAAAGCACATAGAAGGGTTGTAAAGTAAGTTCATCTAGAATTATACAAAGTTGTAAGAGGAAGAGATTATGCACTCTTGGTAAGTATGCATGGCAATAAGGGAGAAATATATTGCAAAACAGAAATAGCTAGCTCGAGAGTGGATTACTTGATTAAAGTTTTCCTTTTTGGGGCTATCAAAAGTTGGAAAATCAAATGGCAGTACAAAACAGATAGGCTGGATTGCTGGCAACAGGGCTGAAATAGGGTCAGATTAGTATCAGCTTTGTGAAATTATTTCTTGCTGAAGCACATGAAAGGAGAAATATTAAAAAGTTAATATGTGAATCACTGCTTTTGGTAAACATAGAGGTGTCAACAAGGGGAACCTCTTGATTAGTTTAGGTGAATTGTTGTGTGGTAATTTTCTATTAGGATCGCAGAGATTTTTACGTTTTCTTTTCTGGTCCTGCCTTTAACTAGACATTGGTAGTGGGGTATCACAAGATTGTAAAACTTAAAGGGTCTTTTTGGCTCAACTCTTTCAACATTCATAAAAGCTGTGGACTCTTTTGCCAAGTTTGTTTAAGATTCTTTGTTCAATTTCATACTATGCTAAAATCATGTTCATTCATATGTGATCCTCAAGGCACTTTTAGCCAGCCCAAACTTCTGCTTCCCTATTGCTACATATTGTTAGATTCTTGGTGGAATGATGGAGTGTTGTTTTAGTATGTCAATTGTCTTGAATCCCAAGTTAGTCTACGCATTTCGATATAAATCAAGTAAGTTTGATTTATCATTTTCTATCTACAACCGGGAGAAAAGCTCCATTACAGTACTTTTAAACAAAAAAATGTTGATTTATGTCCATCAAATTTGGTACAATGATTGTGATTTCATTCAAGTGAATGCAATGCAGGTCCTTCAACTATGGAGCCCACAGCTGAAGTCAATGCAGGGCAATCTGAAATCATATTCATGGGAACTGGAACTAGTGAAGGGATACCCAGAGTTAGCTGTCTGACTGATCCTAACAAGAAATGTCCGGTAAAGTAGAGTTCATCCTCACTAGAGTAAATATCATTTTCTGTATCAACACATTAACTGAACTTCTTTAAACAGAGTAATTGGGACAGGACACTGATTCTTCATCTGCTTTAGGTATGCTGGAAAGCTGTTGAACCAGGGAGTAAAAATAGGAGACGTAACACGGGCATTCTTATTCGCTATGCTCAATCAGCTGGGAGAAGCAATATTCTCATGGATGCTGGCAAGTAAGTAATGGACATACCGAATGCTGGTCCTATTTATGTAATGAAGTTTTTTCTTTAGTTGAAATGGATGCTTCAAGTCTAGTTGTAAATTTATGCTTTTCATGTTAAATAGACAAACTTAAACTTTCTTTTTAATTTTTAGTGGTTCCTTCTGGGGATGCCTTGCGTGATTCATCAAAGGCTGGTTTTAGGCTTTCTAGACTTCATGCTAGGTAATACCTAGTTTGACATCTTTCAATAAAGATGCTGATTCTTTTGTTGTTTTTATATGACTTAGAATCTTTTTTACTTAAGATGATAGGTCTTACTGGATGACAGAGTATACCAAAAATTTTTCCTATTGAGAGTGTTACAACTAACCTATAGAAATTTCCCATAGTAAATCAAAATGATTTTCGGAACTTATAGTAATTTGGTAAATAATAGTCTGACGTAATGGATTTATGTGTGTATCTTTGAAAAGATGGTATTTCAGGAAGAAGCAGTTTTAAGGACAATCTTAATTTTTTCTTTTCAATCAAGAAAGGAAAAAACAAGAGAAGGATGTCTATGAGTGAATGGGCCATTTTCCTGAATTATTAGATCCTTCAGAAAGTTACTCTGTTTACTGAGATTATGATGTACTAGATAAATCAGGACAGTATCTACACCTTCTTGTCTAGCATTGGACAGGCTAAGGTTGCAAATAGCCATAGGACAACAGCATCTAAACTGAGATTTCACTCATAGAACTTTTGCGTTTTAGCATCTGTAAATTGTTAAGCTATAAGCAGTAGAATCTGCAGCATATTTGCTTGTCTATCTAGATAAATTTATGCAAAAGCAGAAAATATCACCTTTTCTTCAGGTTCCCGTATCGTTTTCAACTCAGCTTTTGGGAAGCATGTGCTCATATACTCTTTCTTTGTGCAGGTTTTTTTACCATAGTGCACTGAAGTGGTTCCCAGCATACGGGTTAGTTTACACTCTCAAGTCTTCTAAATGTCTTCATCCCATTTGATAGTCCCCTCAAATACCAAACATGTTAAGTAGATGGATGGTAACTGCTAGTTGGAGTTAACTGATCTCCTTCTGAGCAATGGGCAAGTGAACATCAAATTAATCATGTAGATCTCCACCAGTGATGAGATTTATTATAGGATGCACAAACATGAGCTTTTGACACATCTTTTGGTGAAATGTGTTAATGAATTTATACCCATCCAACAATAGTCCTCTGCTGCCCTAAACAAATAACAAACAGAGAAAAGAGAGGGGAAGGGGTGGGGCGGGGCGGGGCGAGAAAAAGAGAGAGAGAGAGAGAACTTGCAGCAGAATTTTTGTCACTTTTCTCATGAAGCTGCAAATTTGATTGTAAAAAATGACTGGAGGATGAGTGGGTTGAATGCAAATTTGTTCTCTATTGGAGGATCATAAGGAATAGAGAGCTAGAAATTGTAGGTGCAATGGAGGAATGCCATAAACTAATGTTTTTATAATGTCTGTAACTCATTTGGATTGTTCTCCCCTGACAATGAACATTTTCACCTTTCACATATTGTACAGAAATTTCCCTTGATCCATGGCTTTCTGCTGTTTTTCTTGAGTTTTATGTTTAGAATTTGCTCTTAAAGTGACTAGTTGCATAACCTGCCTTTATGTCAGGATAAGAACAATTGATGCGGTTATAATTACACATTCTCATGCTGATGCTATTGGAGGTCTCGGAACTTTCTGAATGTTTGTTATTTTCTCTCTACATGTATATATAGTGACTATATCATACTCTCTGTGGTGCTTTATTTTTTCTTAAGTAATTAATTTGAAACCCCTGGTAAGTTTCACGTTATAAATCATTCACAAAAATCTGGTCTCTGTATTTTTTGCCTCTAGGTCTTGATGATCTTCGTGATTGGACTAACAATGTCCAGGCCCACATTCCAATTTATACAGCCAAGCGAGATTTTGAGGTGCAAGTTTAACTTTAACTTCTTTTTCAGCATAGTCTCCTATTGTTCCCTTTTTTCTTCATAGAGTAAGCTGAAAAGGATCAATGCCTACTTTTCTATGGCAATCATATGTAGCTGACAAGAATTGTAGATGCTTTCAAGCCATATGACTAGTTCCTACAGTAATTATATATGGTTGACAAGAATTATTTATTGTCTCCGGTCATATTTTGTTTTTTTTCTTTTCTTTCTTCCTTTCCTTTTGGCAAGGTGATTGCATTTATCTGACTAGATTGACTGCCACAAGAGCAGGTGATGAAGAAAACTCATTATTATTTAGTGGATACAAGTAGCATCATACCTGGTGCTGCTGTTTCAGAGTTACAGTTCAACATTATAGATGAGGAGCCATTTGTTGTGCATGGTTTGAAGGTAGGAAATTCTAAGCATATATCTGTATATCAGCAGCTTATTTCTGTTCCAACTTCAACGGATTTTGATGCATTTAGCAGTTTCTGATGTGCCATGGTGTTGCTTTATGTAGCATGACTTTTAGATAATTGGATGAAGTAATGTCTCAGTCAGCTAAGATAATGTTCACATTCAAATGAGAAAGAAAATACACTTCAGAAAACATTTTCCCGTACTCTATGCTAACTATCAATATAACCATTAAACATCACTTTGTGGCCTGCCACTTTTGTTAATTCCCATCATTTGTGCCTATTGACTGCAGGGTTATCACTCAAATCAGCTCTATTAAAATATTAAACCACCACTAGATATTGGTAAATTATGCTTCGAAAGAACAGAATAACTTGATGAGGGGTCTATTTTAGTCTTTAATTCCTAGCATATATATAATACATGCTAATCAATGTTCTTGGTATGCTGAAACAAATTCTTGCCTCTTGCTGTGCTTAGATCACTCCTTTACCTGTGTGGCATGGCCGTGGCTATCGTTCCCTTGGATTTCGATTTGGCAATATTTGTTACATCAGGTGAAGTCATTGTCCTCTTTTATAGATAATTTTTATGAAGTTATCATATTCAGTTCAAATTTCAGCTTCATATTGACCGACCTCATCATATGCAGTGATGTCAGTGACATACCAGAAGAGACTTATCCACTTCTTGAAGAGTGTGATCTCTTGATATTGGTAGTCTCTTTATCTTGTTCTTTCCCTTGTTTGCACCCGCACACATGCACGCTCACAAAGGTGTTTGCGCTAAAAACTTGACATTGCCCCTGGCTTGACTAGTTAACATACTTGACTGGTTATTTAGGATGCTTTGAGGCCAGATCGGTCTTCTTCAACGCATTTTGGGCTTCCCAGGGTAAACCTTTGGTTTGTCTGGCAGTGAATGAATGTACTGAATGTTTTAAAGCGATACTGAACTCTGCTGCTCTTTTGTTGACAGGCCTTAGAAGAAGTCCGGAAAATCAAACCAAAGCGAACTCTCTTCACAGGTATGTTGGGCGTATATTGGCATTAGCTGAACCCTTTCCACCCTCCTCGTTTGTGCTTAAAAATTTTGGATCCTTGAGTTTCTAGTCTGCACATAAGCTGTTATCAATTTTACAGTTCTTGTCTATGATATACACGTTCCACCTATAATTTCTTGAAGGTATGATGCATCTGATGGATCATGAAGTAGTGAGTAAATACCTTGCAAAATTCATGGAGGCAGAAGGTCTTGACATGAAGCTGAGCTATGATGGCCTCCGAGTGCCAGTGACACTCTAGCCATGCTAAAAATGTTTTCCCTTTTTCTGCTTGACTGTGCTCGAGACTGGGGATCGAACCCGACATTGTTTTGGATATTCTAGTCAAGTTGTTTATCCCAAAGGCTCTCTTAGGTAATAATTGGCCATTCTTTTCTTAACTAGACCAGTTTATATTCTGGATAGTCTTGTTATAGGAACCATTCGATGAGCTTTTTCAAGCTTATTTACTTATCTAAAAACAACATCGTGTTGTACAAAATTTTATGCAGATAGCGATTCATCAATTTTATCATCAATCAAGATCTTAAATATAAGACATGTTTGTTTAATCTTTTATGGGTGTAGCTTCGATTTGCTTATAATTCTGCTTATGAAAACCTTGTTGCAGTGTCCATTGATCTGGCGAAGCAGTAAGATGTTAGCAATGCTTTCAAGCCATTTACACTCTAGCTACTTGTTCTTGAAGAGTTCAAGGAATTAGTTCTGCGGTATTTGAAATGAATTTCTATAAGCAAATGAAGAAGAATAAGAACTGGAAAAGTTTGATTCATATTCAACTTAAGCTTGTAGAAAGATGGAAGAACATCAGGTGGAATAACTAAATAGGAGCAAAAGCTCATCACCCAATTTTATACAATCTTCATCTTTAGATTCACTTCTGTTTGTTTGAAAGGTCAACGTCCACGTATTATGGTGTTCGTCCTTGTGAAATCAAGCACCATGCCATGATCGAGACATTCTATAAAATTGGAACATGTAACTTACTGACAGAAATGCAAATTCTCAACAGCACCCCAAGCTGGAAGGAAAAGGAAATGGATAAAGGGAAAACAGCGACATTGACATTCGTGAATAGTGGTAGTGGAGGCAGTGGGATGGAATTTAGGGTACTATCTAAAATATGAATTTCATCCTAAGGAAGTCCCGCAACATTTAGATTTGATTCGTGGAAAGAGATTGAAACAATTTAGTACTTCCCCTGTAGGGCAAGGTAAAGATTGCAGATACTAAAGTTAATGTTCTAAGTGATTATAACCAATGTTTGAACGTAAACAGAAAGCATGTCTAAACTTACACAAAACACAAAGAAGAGTTGTGTAGCAAAGTTGGTCTAGAATTGTACAAAGCTGAAAGAGGAGGAGATAATGCACTCTTGATGAATTTGCATGACTATGGGGGAGAAACAGATTGCAGAGTAGAAATAGCTAGATCTGGAGTGGATTACTTGATTAAAGTTTATCTTGCTGGGGCCATCAAAAGTTGGAAAATCAAATGGTAGCACACAGCAGAATTGCTGGAATGCTGGCAACAGGGCTGAAATAGGGTTAGATTAGTATCAGCTTTGTGAAATTATTACTCGCTGAAGCACAAGAAAGGAGAAATATAGAAAATTTCATTTGTAAATTACAACTTTTGAAACACATAGAGGTGCCAAGAAGAGGCACCACTTGATTAGTATAGGTGAATTGTTGTGTAATAATTTTTGTCATCGTATAATGATGAAAACATGGAGGAGTTTCTTTTAGTATTACAGAGATTTTTACACTTCCTTTTTCGGTCCTGCCTCTAACTAAACATTGGTAGTGGGGTATCATGGGATTATAGAACTTAAAGGGTCTTCTTGGCTCAACTCTTTCGACATTCCTAAAACCTGTGGACTCTTTTGCCAAGTTCGTTTAAGATTCTTTGTTCAATTTCATATCATGCTAAAATCGTGCTCATTCATATGTGATCCTTAATGCACTTTTAGCTAGACCAAACTTCTACTTACATATTGCGATTCTAGGTAGAATGGCGGAGTGTTGTTTTAGTATGTCAAGTGTCTCAGGTCTTAAGTTAGTCTACACATTTCGATATAAAACAAGTAAATTTGTTTTATCATTTTCTTTCTACAACTGGGAGAACAGCTCCATTATATTACTTTTAAACAAGAAAATGTTGATTTATGTCCATCAAATTTCGATACAACGATTATGATTTCATTCAAGTGAATGCAATCTGAAATCATATTCATGGGAACTGGATCTAGTGAAGGATACCCAGAGTTAGCTGTCTGACTGATCCTAACAAAAAATGTCCAGTGAAGTAAAGTTCATCCTTACTAGAGTAAATTTCATTTTTTTTTTTTTTTTATCAACACATTAACTGAACTTCTTTAAACACATTAATTAGGATAGGACACTGATTCTTCATCTGCTTTAGGTATGTTGGAAAGCTGTTGAAGCTTTATAATGTTATAAATTTAGAGTAAATATACGAAACGTAACACGGGAATTCTTGTTCGTAATGCTCAGTCAGCTAAGTAAGAAATATTCTCATAGATGCTGGCGAGTAAGTAATGGACATATCAAATGCTGGTCCTGTTTTTAGTGAAGTTTTTTCTTTAGTTAAAAAAGATACTTCAAGTCTAGTTGCAAATTTATGCTTTTCATGTTAGATAAACACACTTAAAACTTTCTTTTTAATTTTTGCTGGTTCCTTCATGGTGATGCATTGCTAGATACATCGAAGGTTGGTTTTAGGCTTTCTAGATTTCATGATAAGTCAATGTGGACATACGTGGATTGTTGGATTTTTATCTATATTAGATTTATACTAGTAACTTATTTGTATTGGATCAGTATTGGCTCCGTTTGATCAGTTTATGGATAAAACTGTTAGTTCATCGGTATCATATCCATATCAGTTCGATTTAAAACTAAAACCAAACCGACTATCCAAGCCAATAATACACGAAATAGATCATTTAGGATTCTATAAGTTGCATGTATGACATATGCTTTGAATCGGTGGTGTTGTTGAAGCAGTGTTTGTTTTTCATATGTCACCTGATTGCACACTTAATACTTGAAATTCACGAAGTTTAAAAAAGTGTGATTTTTGTAGTAAACTTTATTTAGTTTTTTTATAATTAAATACTTGAACTTTATTAAAATTTGCAATTAGTTATCCAAATTTTATCTATTTTTAACTACCCATTTAGTATTATAAATAAAATCTAGAAAGATTTTAAGAAGTAAATTGACACTTTTAATTGCACATATTGGCGAAACTTTATGTACCAATTGTGACATTTATTCATTATTTATTATTTATCCTATTTTCATCTCTTGCATGACTAAACAATCATGTTAGATTTGTTATAAAAGAAACTACTTGAACTTTGTTAAAATTTGCAATTAGTTATATGAATTTTATCTATTTTCAATTGCCCATTTAGGTATCATAAATAAAATCTGAACAGATTTTAAGAAGTAAATTGACACTTTTAATTGCACATATTGGCCAAACTTTGTGTACCAATGTGATATTTATTCATTATTTATTATTTATCCTATTTTCTTCTCTTGCATGACTAAACAATCATGTTAGATTTGTTATTTGTCTCTTTACTCATACTTTAAACTGTATCGTATCCGATCAATTGTGTTGCTGATGATAGGAAATGTAATAAATCATTGTAATAGTTACAATAGTTACAACAGAGCCTATTTATATTTATCTACAACTATTTCATTCCTAAATGTAACAAACTGTTGTAACAGTTACAACAGAGCTTGTAAATATAAAACTATCAAGTAAAACAACCGTAAATAAATTTAAAAAAGAAGGAAAAAGTTTATCACATTTAGGAATGATAATAATAAGAGCAAAAGGATTAATTAGAAAATAAACAGAGTAAAAATATTAGTAATGATATTAGATGAATCATAGCAGGAAGACATTAGGAAAGTAGTTATATGAACAATAGAAATAGACATGGATGAAAATAATGGAATATTTTATTGTGCTCCAAATTACATGATAAGCTTAAACAATGTAAAAAATTTAGAAATAGGATTACAGAGTAAAGAATATAAAGACCATATAGAAGAGAATATATTGATTAATGTAGGATTCACAAGAAGGGTAACAGATGGAAGCATTACACCGTATAAACTGAACATAGATGGAATAATAGGAGAGATAGCTAGTTCGGGAGTTAAGTTTATTAGTCCAATAAAGATAGGAACAAAAGAATTAGAAGGACTAGAATGGGAAATATCAAAACACATGGAAGGAAATGGAAAAACCAGCAGAATATCGAAACAAAGTTTGATGTATAGAAATCCAGATGGTAACTATGGTATAAGGGTTTTAGATTATAAAGATAAAATATTAAATGATCTAGAACAAAACAAAGAAACTGATAATGAAGACATACAAGAAGAAAAAATGTTAGAATCAAGTGGTACAGACCTAGGTTTTGGGGAATAACAAGAAAATCTAATAAATGGAAGATTTTTAATAAAAAAATTGGGAAAATCATGAAGAGGCAATAGAACAATTAAGAAAAGAAAAATATTTAGAGGAAAATGAATAATACTATTTTGTTAAAGAAAGAAAAGATAAGATAGGAAAGACTTTTGTTAAACAAAAAATGTCGGGATACCCACAGAATGACCACTTAATAGAAACATATAAAATTACATGCATAAGAGAAAATTATAAAAAATGCAAGAAAAAACTAATAAATAAATTTATTAAGAAAAATGAAGAAACATATTTAATAAAAGAAGAAAAAAATAGAAAATATAGATTCAGAAAATACGAAAGAAATAGACTATACAAATCCAATTTTCGTAGATTAATAGGAACCAAAGCCTTTAGAAAAAATAACAGAAGGTGTAGCAAAAATGATAGAAGAAAATTCTATAGTAGACACAAAAGTATGATATACCAAAGAACTAATAGACTTAGTAAGCAATTCAAGCAGTCCACATAAAGGATGAATTTTGACACTAGGATAGGTAACCAAAGAATAGGACAACCACTTAAGATCCCTTATACTATATATAGAGAATCAAGTTGGGATAGAACTCCACTAGGAAAAAAATTCCCATTAGAAACACAAATGAATAATTTGATAGATCAAGGGAGAATACTGAATTTACCAGCATATGATACACAGTTATGGCTATAGATTTTAGGATATTGGGCACAAATAGTAATAAAAGAGTAGGAAAATAGTGATATACATAGAGAAGCTACAGTTATGTATAATTACTTAGAAAAATACTTGGGAGAAAGTACAAGAGCATTATGGAAAGGATATAAAATAAGACTTCCACAAGATTTTGCTTTAGATTTAGAATTAGGAGTTAACCCATTCAACTTTACTAACAAAATAACAATGTTAATAACAAGCATACATCCTATGTTGATTTTAATTTAAGAGATTAGAATGGATGTAATGAGATATTTAAAACAATTATAGACAAGAAATGGAAATACATAAAGAGTTATTTCAATGACTTTTTCTTTTATTGTAATATAGTAGGATGTTATTATAAAAAAAATATTGTTGATAAATTATTCTCAAACTTCAGGGCCTTTAGACAAGAGATGTACATAAAGTTTAAAGGAAATATAGAACCAGGCCTTACAGATTAGATGAATAATTTAGGTATTAAAATACATTTTGTAATTAGAACATTATTTGAAAAATGCACAATATGCAGATAACAAACAATTAAAAGGAGAATATAGTTATTGAGAATATATATATATATACAACTCAAGTCTATAGATAAAGAAAAGAAAGATAGAGAAGAAAAATGAGTAATAGATGAAATCAAGAAAAACAAAGATCTTACAGACCTAGGATTAATTAAAAGAAAAAAAACCAAAGCCAAATTACCATATAAAAATGAGTAATGCTAGAATGCCACATTTAGATAAAGAAAGAAATGTTAGAAAATATAATAAGAATAGAAATTATAAGAATAAATTGAGTTACTTTACTTATGGAGAAGAACGACATTTGGCAAGAGATTGTGATAGAAGACATAATATATATAATAAAAGAACAACACTGATAAATTGTATAGAAGAAGATATATTATCAATAGATGAACATATGAGTGAAACAGAAACAATATATAGTATAGTAAGTATAATAGATAATAGAATGCAAGATTTTGATAGTGAAGAAAAAGATGACTCTTTTGTTTTAGATATTTTAGGGCAAGAAAAAAGAAGACCAATTTTTGAATTAAAAGACAAGTTTTTCGAAAGTTTAGATGATACGAAAATAGATGAAGAGGAAAAAAAAGAGGAATTTGTTGAAATAGAAATAAAATGTAACTATGAGTGTTTACATGAATTTGGATCTGATGATCATCCTTGTAGATATTGTAAAGGATACCCTCATATTTCTTTGAGATTTAGATGCAGATTGTGTTTAATAGAATCATGTAAAAAATGCTTAGAAAATCAAGGAGAAATATTTACCTAGAAAGCTGGTAGCTAGAGCAATTATAGATGGAATAGGAATACATATCTAGTAGAAACAAGAATTGTGAGATTAGAAGAACGAATGGATAAGTTAAAAGAAAAAATAGAAGAAATAGATGGATACGCTACAAGCTTGATTTATAGTGCAGTAGACCCTGAATCTCGATTTGTAATGAAAATAAAGGACATAAATAGTATTATTGTCGGATATTATGTACCATTAGCAACCCAAGCTGTTGAATTTGTATGTTCAATGTGCATTTTGATGAGATTAACTATTCAATTATAGTAAACTATACTTAATTAGTCAAATTTATATATGTTCTTGTTATGTGTCCCTGTGGAATTTTTTGCAGGCTTTAGCAGGAACAATTTCTTGATGAATAGTACGTGTCAAGGGTCAAGCCTTCATGAGTTAAGACACGACAAACTTAAGATCAAGTGTAAGCCTCTGTTTTCTTAGCAAAGCAAACTCGGTTTCGGAAACCAAAACCGTAAAAAGAATACTTAGGGCTAGTATGAAACTTAGGGACCCTAAGTTCGGTAATACCAAGAACAAAACTCCGGAATAATAAAAATGAGTTAGCTTTAGAATATAGTCCTAAATAATATATCAAAATATAAAAAGATCAAATTTAGGAGAAATTCATTTGTTTCAAACCGATCGGGATCTATTTTCGAAAACCAGTCCCCGGTATGCAAAAATAGAAAAATATTCCAATGGACTCTTTAGAACCGAAATTTAATAAGGAATTCAAAAATAAAATTATAAGAATTTATCGGTTTATAAAACTTGCAGTTATAGTCCCTTTATCATATTTTCATTACTACTGATAATTTAATTGTCTAATCTATTTTTTGATTTCCAATAATTACGTTTCACTAAGTACAACCAACCATACTCTATTTTTTACATCCTTACATCCTATCTCTTACAATTTACTTTTCCAATACAATTTTATTACTAAAACTACTTAATTAAATTTGAAATGTTACACAACACAACATACACATCTCTCTCCCTCCTCGTTATTCCAAATCGGTACCCCTCCCCCCATACTTCCTCTCTCTATTTTGTTTTATTTTTTTCTTTTACTTAATTAACACAAACCCTTATCTCATTCTCTATAAATACCCCTTTATGCCTTTTACATTTCACTTTTTTTCTTTTTCACTTAACAAAACTCTTGCATTTTGTCTTCTTTCAACTCTTTCTAACATGTAATGGCAATATTATACATGTGTGATTCCACCAAAAATCCTCATGAGCTTTAGGCAAGGGATGTGGAAACACTTGTACATGATTTTCATGTCATCATAATGTTGTGGATATCTTGTTTTAAGTTATTCTTGCTATATATTTGCTATATATCTTCTTGTTGATATTTTTGTGGATATATCTTGCTACTAACCTCATCATCATAATGATCTAACTTGCATTTCATGCATCTAACATCATCAACATGCTAATCTAACTCTTGAGACTAGTCTTTCTAGTCTTGGGAAGCCTTGAATACGATCTAAGACTTCCAAGCTTGCATTTGGATCTATAACATAAATATCATCATATTCCTATTTTGTTTTGAGTATATAAATATCATAAAAAAAATTTTATGTGAATAAAAGACTTGTAGTATGATGGTAGTAATGAAGATGTTGCCCAAAGCTCAATATCCATTTTTGTTCCCATCAAAAACAATTTTTGAAATTCTGAATTAAAAAGACACCTATTGTGAAAACCTATTTTTAATTCCAAAATGAGAGAATTTTATATAGAATATGAAAGGCTTATGGAATAGGTATCACAAAAAATAATTTTTATGAGTTAAAGCTAGTACCTCTACGAGATATTTTCAAAATAAGAAAGGTTTGCAAGAGTTAAATTAGAACTTTGTCTCAACTCCAACAAGAACATAAAATTCGTGACTAGGAGGAGTTGATGTATAAACGCCTATTTTCCAACCCCAAAATAAGAGTTTTATTGAAAAATGGAAGCCTTCGGGAATAGGTTTGATTATGACTTGATTTAGAAAGATTAAATGAGTTTTACCCAAGAAATAAGCTCAAAAACAAATTACAAAATTCGGATTTAAAAAAGAGACAAATTTAAATGCCTATTTTCAAATTCCAAAATGAGGATTTTAATTGAGAAGGGGAAGCCTTTGGGAATGGGTATAGTAAGGATTTAATTATGGCAAGAAATGAATTTTATCAAAGAATATTTCTAAAATAAAGGAAAAGTTTTAACACATAAATCAAACTCTATTTTCATCACCAACAATTCTTGTAAAATTCGTAACTAGGCAAGACCCTCATTTAAACATCTATTTTCCAACTCCAAATGAAGAAATTTCTTAAAATAATGAGGGTATTAGGTATATAGGACATCAAGGCTTTATTTTAGTAAAAACAAAGATGATTTTTCAAGAAACAAAACTAATCTTTCTAAATCAAGTATTCTTGAAGTTTTCGCAAAGTGAAATTTATCTAAAAGTTATTTTTAACCAAATATCATTAAGAACATACATATAGATAGCTCATGACATATCATTCCTGATATTAACTTGTTGATATTGCATGTAGATTTAATATACATGATAGAAACAATGTAAGTTTTCACAAAACAATTTTGGAAACATGATTTTTACCTACTGACCAAAATTGATCTGAACTTTTTGAGACCTAAAAGTTTCCAAAACTTAGGAATAACATTAGAATTCGATAGATCTTTCAAAGTAGATAGAAATCGACTTCTTATATGAGAAATTCCGAGGAAAAATGACCAAGTTATGGCAGTTTTAAATTGGAATTTCCACTAACTATGAAAATTACGAACTTGAAAGTTTTTGTCTGTTAAGTTGGAATTAGTTATGGTTTGAAATACTCATTTGAGTATTTCTTTCATTTAGGTGATTTCAAATCGGAGGATTCTTTGCTCCTAGACTATTACGAGTAAAGACCGGAAACCATGGTCGAGTGATTTATACTTCCTATTTACGATTCCTTATTGTGCTTATAATTGTAGTTGCATTAGGGTGATAGGCAAAGATAAAAATGGAAATGCATGATGAGCGATTATGAGATTATGTATGTTTTCTTAATGTACTGAGAAAAAAATGTTAAGTATATCGAAACGGGGTGATTAATTGATGGATGTCTATATGCCATGATTATGAATGTTTGCGAATTGCTTGGTCACCTATGAAATTGTCTTAATGATTACTCGGATTAACAAGTAACATGAGCATAATCGTTTCATGTTAAGGATGGTGCATTTAATAATGTTGGTTACCTCTGATCCATAAACGGTATAGATGAAACGGGTTACCCGGGATCTATTATACAGATCAGTAAATCCAAAGTTAGTACCGCATGATTTGTTAATCTGCTAACCCCGAGTGGAGAGTGCAAATCTATTCAACATATGATTTCCGGTTTGATCATATATCTTATATGCCCATGTTGTTGTTGCATTTCATATGGATGATTAAAACAACTTGATTGTATGAAATTGTTGGATACGTATATTCTAGACGTATTTACTCACTAAGCTAGTGTAGCTTATATCCCTACAGTTTCTTTTTGTTGCAGTTCCCTTATCTGTGGTTGCGAACCAGGAATTTTTCAACTCAGGTAAAGCAATAATAAGAGTTTCCTTAGAATTTTATGTTTAGCTTTTGTATGGACTTCCATAGGAAACCCTAAATATTCGAGTTGATGTTAAAAACTATTATTTGGACTTATTATTCTTTTGTGAGGGAATGTCCTTAGTTTTGTATATGATCTTGAATATCCGTGGTTCGTATTTTGATGCATTTTCTATCGAATTAAACTATCTATCTCCAATTGCTCGAGTATTCTATTGTCATAAGGGAACGCCCTGTATCTAATACTAGACTTCTAAATGACCGTGGTAGTGATTCCTAAGTCTTATGGTATGCGGTAGACTGTTACATTTAAGGTACCATTTGGGGTATGACATCAAGACTCAACAAGTTTTAAAATGAAGAATCAGTGGTCGAGGGGTTGGTTTGAAGGCTCAACGAGACCACTAGTGAGGGTGCAACAAGTTCAAGGGTTGAACTTGACTAAGTTAAGAATGAAGAAGATAGTAGTCGAGGGGAGCATCGAAGGCTCAATGAGTCCAAAGCTCAAGGCGCAATAAGTCCAAAACAAAAGACTTAATAAAGAAAAGGAAAGAAGACTTGGTCACGGGCAAATGTTGAGGTGCAAGTCTTTAAGGCATAACAAATTTAAAAATTAAGGCTTGATGAAGTGCGAGTGAGGAAAGGCTTGTTGACGGCAAACTTGGGGCACGGTATGATGAGGGGCGACAAGTCTTTAGGGCGTGGTGGCTTAAATATTGGAGTTGATGTGGAAAGAAAAAGAGCCGTTGAAGCGCATTAAATGCTTGGCAGCTCAAAGACATTGTCTCTAATGGAATTTTGAATTTTGAAGGCTATATATACTCAGTCCTTGGGAGATCAACGGAAGGGTGTTGAAGTGCGAACTAACAAAGCTTTCTTTTGCAATCAAACAAAATTTTTATTTTCTTGTTCTCTTGTAAATTAATTTTGCAAATAAAAAAGAAGAGAGAGAAAAACTCTCTAATGATCTATTCTTATTTTTTGCTATCTATTAGAGAGCATTCTAGAGAGAAAAAAGAAATAATTTATTTCCTAAAGAGTTATAATCTATTGTATTGCTCAACTTGAGCATATATTTGTGATAAATAAAAGTAGTGGTAAAAATTTCTGTTAGAGGCATTGGTGGACCATGGAGAGAAAGAAGTGGATTGAACTCCACGTTAAATCTTGGCTAAATATTCTCTATCCCTATCTCTTTCTTTTGTCGTATCATAATTTGTTTTATTATATCTACTGCAATTGTCTTTGTATTTAATTTTCCCATTAAAATTAAATTGTTTGAATTTTTAAGGCAGATACTCAATTTACCCCCCTCTTGAGTATCCTTAGTGCGTCTTCAATTGGTATCAAAGCTTGTCTCTATTGTTTTATGCTTAATCACATAATAGAGTAAAGATCATGGCATCTAATGCATTAAGATTCTAGAAGGGCAAGCTATAAATAGACATCCACTTCTAAATGGAGGTAACTGCTCTTATTAGAAGTGCAGAATGAAAATTTTTCTTAAAGCTCAAAATAGATTAATTTGAAATGTTGTAGAAAATGGGTCTTTCAAAATGGAAGGAAAATAAGAAAGAGATTATAATGAAGAAGAGTAGAAGAAATTAGATTTAAATGAAATTGCCATAAATATCTTGCGTTGTGGTTCAAATGAAAGTGATTTCAATAGAATATGCACATGCAATTCTACTAAAGATATTTAGGATGAATTTGAAAAGACTTATGAAGGAAAATCTAGAGTTTTTTTTTTTTTTTTTTTTGAGCTTAAGAACCACTAAAGTTAGAGATACTAAAATAATTCTTTTATGCTGTCATTTTGAAATTTCAAAATGCTTCCAAATGAAACTATTGATGAGATGCATAAAAGATTCATTAACATTATAAATCCTTCAAGTGTATATGGGAAGAACTTCAATAACTTAGAAATTAATTCTAAACTTCTCAGGTCACTTCCAAGGATTGTGAAGCAAAGAGAACAGTAATAGAAGAAGCACGAGAGTTAAGTGTCTTGAGCAAGGAAGAACTCCTTGGTGTGCTCAAAACCCATGAGGTCATAGAAAATAATGGAGAGGAATCCAACAAAAAGGCGATTGCCTTAAAAGCTACAAGACAAGATTGTCACGCCCAAAGGGTACCCTAAATATGACAGTCGCCACACTCGATATTTAAACTCAAGTATGACAACCTTAGTCACTCCATGAGTTTAAACACCGGGTGTAAGGCTCACGTTCAGCATTAGGGAGCCATACTTTGATTCGAAATAGCTTAAGGAGATATACATAGCAATAAGAAAGTAAATCATAACAGTTATATCTAGATTAGTCTATTACATGATCTAGGAGGCATACTCTCGTCAAAATATTAAGAGTTCTTAAGTTCTCAAATGTCTCATACAACAATCATCATATATATATATATATATATATTTAGGAGATTCAACTAGAAGTCTACGCCTGCATCTAGGTCTCGACCTTTTCAAAAAGCTCCTTAGATTCCAAAAGTTGTACCTAAGGAAAGTGGCTTCTCGGAGATAGCCATAAATATCCATACTGCAACAGGAAACTATTGGAGTATAAATTAACGAACTTAGTGAGTTCCACTTCTAAAATTTAATGCTCAACAGTATATATAACAAACAAGTTATTAACAATCATATGAATGCACAAACATGTGAACATACAATACATAAGACCAACCGGAAGTTTTATGTTGAATAGATTTACGCCCTCTATTTGAGGTTAGGTGTTTTAGGCCCATACGACCAACGATTTCAATTTTCTCACTTTTTATTGTGGTTGATAGAAGTGCCCACCCATACACATTTTTAATTTATACTATGGTTGATACAGGTGCCTACCCACATACATTTTCAATTCCAGCCCACATGCCAACATTTAATTTCTGGTCATTACGCCAAAATTCAAGTTTATAGGCCCCTCATTGCTTTGCTATTATACCTTCTTCCCACAAAGGTATAATAACCTATGCAATGTGACTCACATATGATATGTATGGTCAATTTGATTATAAGATCATGACATATTAATTTAACAATTTATGGATGATCATAGAGATTTCAGACATATCAATTCTATACTAAGTCATACAAATAATTACAACAAGCTCATCTCGATATTCTTATTGTCAATTCACCCATATAGAAATCATATTCATATAATTAATTTCATCATGTCCTAATTCTAATACCACTAATATTACAAGCACAAGCATAAGCATAAAATTTAAAGATAATGAACTCACTTTGCCATGGCGTGAAAATCCACTTAATCGTAATAGTTATCGGGAAGGTCTAGTTCGTCTCTCAAGACAGCTAATCAAAAGAAATAACTCTAATGAGTATTTCTATGAAATTTGAATGAACTTACAGTTTCTATTCTAACAAGTTCTTCAAAATTCGTCTAAGAGGAATTTCCAACTTAAAACAGCCATAACTTGGTCATTTTAACTCGAAATTTTGCATATTATATACCGATTTCTACCTACTCGACGAGAGCTATCTATTTCTAGAGTTATTTCCAACAAGCAAGGTTGGTTGGTCCATGAACAGTAGGGTACAGAATACTACACGAATTTCCCATTCCACAATTCAACTTCTAATTTCAAACCAAGCATCATACTAAAGCTTTGATAGATACTTAGCTATCATTATATCTTTTAAGACTCTATTATATATATATACAACTCAATATCATGCATGATTTATGGGTGTTGGTAAATTCTAATTTCTCATTTACTTAGATAATGTCAAATAAGAAGTATATGACATTACTTTCCTAACTTTGTTTCTACAAGTGTATCATGTATATATGCAATACCTACAAGCTATTGTCCTGAAGGTTATGGGATGAACTATCTATATGTATATTCTTAATGATATAGTACGAAGAATTCTTTTTGAAAAACTTTACTTTGCAAAATTATTTAAATTTACTAGACTTTAAGAAAAGTGGTTTTCTTTCTTGTAAAATCACACTTGCTTTTATCAAAACTTAACCTTGATGATTTATATAGCCATCACCTTCATTATTTTAATAAAAACCTTCATTTTAGGATTAGAAATAGATGTTTTAATAGGTGGTTTGCCTAATTACGGATTTTACAAAATTTTAGAGAATAAAAAAAACATTGTTTAAATCTATTCTTGGAAACCATTCCTTGTTCTAGGATTCTACTTTTATAAACCTCTTTTATCTTTGTCAAAATTTGGTCTTTATTACATGTATCCCCTAGGACTTCTATTTTTCCATAAAAATCATCCTTTTGGCCTTTGGAAATAAGTGTTTAAATAGTAGTCATTTTCAAATCTGAATTTTGAAAATTTCATTTGAATTTGTTTTTTTTTTTGTAAAACTCATTTAGTCTTTCAAAAACCATTTCCTAATCAAACCTACTCCTTAAAGCTTCCATTTCCTTAATAAAAATCTTGTTTTAAAGTTGAAAAATGGGTGTTTACATCTCAAGCTTCCTTTATTTCGAATTTAATACTTGTTATTGAGATTGAAATATAACTTTTGTAAACTTGCCCTTGTTTTGAAAATATTTCTTAGTAGATCTAAGCTTTTTTCATCAAGATCACTCATTTATGATATCTATTCCCTAAGCCCTTCATTTTTAATGTAATATATACTTTTTGAAGTTGAAAAATAGGTTTTCTAAATATGGTTCCTTTTTTATCCGAATTTTCAAAAGTTATTTTTGTTGAAACTAAAGTAGATCTTGAGCTTTATAATTCTTTCCTACTATTATTAAGCTATTACAAGTTATTTATGAACATAAAACAAAAGCCTAATGCATTTATAAACTCAAAATAACTAGATCTAGTTTACTATACTAGTCATAAATGCATGAACAATATGATGGTTATGTGAATATAAATAGATGATGAATATATGCACAAATCATTAATAACAACAATATAACTTGATAATAAAACAAGATAATGGCAAAATAACTCAAATAACAAGATCTATAACATTGTGATGGCAAGAATCTCATGTTTAAGTGTTTCCACATCCTTAGCTTGAAGCTCACGAGGATTTTGGAGTGGAATCACACATGAATGAATTTGCCATTACATGTTTTTAAGGTAATAAAGTATAGATCTGTTACCTATTGGTTGTGTGGAGTAAGAAACTTGAAAGAAAAATCAAAGTGTGTGTGTGTGTGTGTGTGTATAGAGAGAAAGAGAGCTCATGGTTTGTAGAGAGAAAGAGGAGAGAGTTTTTGCAAAAATTTTCTAAAGTGAAAAGGAAGAAAGAAAGAAAGTGAAATGAAGTTGGTATAAAAGGATATATATAGACTTATGGATTAAGTTTGTGTAATAAAAGAAAAGAAATAATATAAATTGTGAGAGGGAAAAGGGAGGGGAGTTGTGCCGGTTTTCGAGTGAGAGAGGGGGTTTGTTTGTGTTGTGTTGTGTAAGTTTCAAACTTAAATAAATGATTTAAGTAGCAAAAGTTATATTAGAAAATTAAATTGTAAGGAAAATGATGGAATTGTAAGAATAGGATGTAAGGATGTAAGAAATAGGTCATGGGTAGTTGTACTTGTGAATAGTGTGAAAGAAATCAAAAAGTAGATTAGATACTTAAAGTACTGGTAATAATGAAAATACAATAAAAAGGTTATAACCGTAACTTTTATAACCCGAAAAATTATATAACTAATATATTTGGAAATTTTATGAAATTACGAGTCTAACGATATTAATATCATATATTTAATATCTCGAGCCCCAAGACACGCTTTCCGAAGTCTGTATTTGATCGGGTTTGAAATAGATCGAAAATTCGCTAATCTTATCTTTTAAAGCATCCTAGTATTATTATGAACCAAACTATACCCTTCACTCATATTTCGACTCCTTGGTTTAGGAACACGGAATTGCCAGATTCTAAACTACTAGGGTTTCCCAGGAATTTGTTGACTTAAAGTCTCCAGTTGACTTTCTGGTTTAGGGTTCGAACTCGATATTACCCTAAAAATTAGAAGCTTACAAAGATTCCAATGATAGATGAAGAAGAAGATAATGAGGAACTTATCTTGATGGTCAAGAAGCTCAAAAAGTATATAAGGCCGGGCTTTAAGTCAAAGAGAGTGGATGGTGACAACAACTCATCAAGAAACAAGAAGGAGGATGTGATAACATGCTACAAGCATCACAAACCAGGACATATCTAGTAGTACTGTCCATTGCTTAAAAAGAGATCTAAAGAAATAAGAAAAGAGCTTATGTGGCAACATGGACCGATGAAGACTCATCTTATTTAGATGATGAGAATGTATGCGTTATGGCTTTACATGGTAAGGTAACTTCCCCTCTTCTCCTTCTTATGCTGAATTATATGCAATGTATGATAAAGTATGTTGTAAGTTCACTAAAGTAGAGAAAAAGAATAGCATGCTAAAATCTTTGATAAAAGAAGAAGGAGATGAGCTAGAAAATTTACAAATTAAGCATGAAGAAATTAAATCTGAAAATGAAAGGATGCTTGAAGAAATAAATAATCTAAAATTGGAAAATAAAAAAATGGAAAATAAATGTAAGAATTTAAAACAAAAATAATGAATTAAAGAAAATTAATGAGAAGTTAATAATTGAAAATGATTTGCGGGAGATTAAAATTAAAACCTTAAAAAATAATGATAATGTCGCATGTGATAGCTATAGTAAAATTCAAAAAGAGTTAGAGAATTTAAAAATAGAAAATATTTTGCTAAAAGCTAGCTTAGATGATTTGAAGGCAACTATAGTCAAATTTATAAATGGTAAAAAGAATTTGAACACACTTCTTGAGAATCAAAAGTGTGATTCAAATAAACATGGCATTGGCTATAGAGAAAGTAGCTGCAAGTCCCACAAAACACAGTTTGTAAAAGCTACATATGGGACATGCAACTACTGTGGAAAATTTGGCCACATTGCATACAATTGTCCAATAAGAAAAACAATGCATTTGAATCGCCTAAGTAAGCTGGTTTAGGTTCCTAAGAGAGAGGTTCTCATTCCTCCTAACCAAAAAGGATCCAAACTAAAATAGGTACTAAAGAAGTAATGATCTGTTTTGCAGGAATCCTCAAGTGGTAGCAACAAATGGTACTTGGACAGTTGCTGCTCTAAGCATATGACACGAGACGCGTCCAGGTTCACATCACTAGACTTGAAGGATCAAGAGAGTATTACCTTTAGGGACAACAAAAAATCAACCGTTTTAGGTGAAGGTAACATTTTTATTAACAAGATTTAATTATCAAAAATGTGTTTCTTGTAGATAATCTAAAGCATAATCTGTTAAGTGCTAGTCAATTATGTAACAATGGTTTCAAAGTAACATGTTTTACCAAAAAGTTTTCTATTGAAAGAATTGACAATAACCGAGCATACTTTGAAGGATATAGACAAATAACTATTTATAAAATCAATTTAGATAATTGTAAATCATCAAATGAAACTTGTCTACAAAATGATAATAGTTGGTTATAGCATAGAAAACTAGAATATGCTAGCATGGACATCATTTCAAAACTTGTTAAAAAGGATCTTGTCAAAGGTTTACCAAAGATAAATTTTCAAAAGGACAATATTTGTCAAGCATGTCAACAAGGAAAGCAAATTAAGACTTCTTTCAAGTCTAAGGATACTATTTCCACTTCTAAGGCATTAGAACTATTGCACATGGATTTATTTGGTTCTACTCAAACCTTGAGTTTAGGAGGAAAAAAAAATACATATTGGTTATTGTTGATGATTTTACTAGATACACATGGACCTTCTTCATTGCATCTAAACACGAAACAAATCGTGTCTTTTCTTAGATATTGTAAGAAAGCTTAAAATGAAAAAGGTCTTCTTATTGTGAAAATTCAAAGTAATCATAGGGGAGAATTTTAAAAACATGAAATTAAAATTTTTTTGCGGTAATTATGGCATTGAACATACTTTTTCAGCTCCTTGAACTCCACAATAAAATAGTGTAGCAAAAAGAAAAAACAGAACTTTAATTGAAATGGGTAACACCATGTTGTATGAAAATAATTTGCCAAAATATTTTTGAGCTAACGCTGTAAATACCACTTGTTATATTTCAAAGAGTTTTTATAAGATCAATTCTCAAGAAAACCTCTTATGAGCTTTGGAAAGGAAAAGACCTAACATATCTTATTTTCATCCTTTTGTTACTAAATGTTACATTTTAAATAATGGAAAAAACAATTGGCTAAATTTGATTCTAAGAGTGATGAAGGAATCTTTTTAGGATATTCTTTGACAAGTAAAGCATATAGAGTTTTTAATAAAAGAATATTAGTTGTTGAAGAATCAATTCATGTAGCTTTTGATGATTTCTTACCTAATTTATGCTTAAGTAATGATGTGAATGCTATTGGTGTTGATTTGAATAGATTTTTCTCTTGAAAATAGTAACAAAGAAGATAATGAACTTAGATTGGATGATGTCCATGAATCTATTAATGATGATTTACCTAAAGAATGGAAGCATGCTAAATCTCATCCAAAAGATCTAACAATTAGTGAACCTTCTAATGGAGTTCAAATAAGATCATCTTTAAGGAATATAAGTAATCTTGTTTTTCTATCTCAAACTTAACCTAAAAATATTGAAGAAGCCTTAAAAGATGATTTTTGGATAAATGCTATGCGAGATGTGTTACGCCCCATAGGGGTATCCTAAACATAACAGTCCGCCACATGTCATATAAGACTCTTGAATTATTACCCAAGTGCTTTGGGAGTCTTGTATAGATGTAAGGTGTCCCTTTACGACAATAGAATACTCGACTTAATGGAGTTAAGGAGTCTAACTTAGCATTCAACAGCAATAGATAATAAATCAAAACACATAAGTAATTAATACAAAGTCTAAGGGGCATTCCCTCACAACACAATATTTAAAGATCCATCATAGTCATCAAGAGTCCCTTGGTTTCCTACGGAAGTCTAATCAAATCTGAATACAACTTCTAAGGAAACGCCTAGCTCTTGTACCTGAGCTGTAGCTGGTCTGTAATTTTTAGCTACTGAAAAATTCTAAAACTGATATTTTTGAAAACCTTATATTTTTACGAGTCTATTGGTATTAACGGTATATTTTTGCCATCTAGTGTACCAGGGCATGGTTTTTTAAAACTGATCCCGTTCGGACCCAAAAGACATTAGAAATTCGCGAATCTGATATTTTCAGCTTCCTATATTATTACAAACTATTATCAATAATTATTTTTATTTCGTTGTTTTGAGGTTTAAGAGCGCGGGATTGCCGGATCTTAAATACTAGGGTTTGTTTGTAAGTTTTGTTGACTTTTAGGGTTCCGGTTTGACTTCCGGTTTTGTTGAGTTATTCGTAAGATCATATAATTTTGGAGTTTTGACCGTATTATATTTTTAGTTTGATATCTCTGGTTTATCTCATTTATTTGTGATTATTTAATAGTTTTCAGTTCTTGGGATTGTTTAACCGAGTCTAGGGTTATGAGTTGACTCAGTTTGACTTTTGGTGAAAAATTGAAATTTCTGATTTTAAAATTTACCGAAGGATTTAAGATCTTATCATTTTTTTGTTGAGCGTTATTTGGATATATCGTTTTAATTTGCGTTTTAGGAAAACGGTAGATGATTTGATTGTCATACGGATGTTGATTTAACTGATAGTTAGATTTTCTATTTTGTTTTTTAGGTTCTCTTTTTCTTAAGATTAAGAAATCTCGTTTTTGATCTTATTTAGAATTAAGTTTTAACTTGGGTCGATTTTCGGGGTTTCGATTTCGATGTTAGACTTCTTGGATTATTTTTTAAGAATTATGAAAATTTTCAGGGGTTTACACCCATTATGGGGTGGTTCTTGATAAGGTTTAATTTTAAGAAATCACTTCTTTAAAAAGGCCTAATGGGGTTAACAATGGGGTAAGTGTATTTAGGTTATCGAAAGGAATGTCTGGTATCATTTTGACTTATGTACCAAGTTCAAAACAAACCTCTTTTAAGGAATGAACGTTATAAGTCCCCTTAATATCACTCGACTCTCAAGTGTTTAGGGATTAGTGCATGGTATTTGGTCGCCTCTTTTCAACCTAAAATCTCAAGCAATAAAACATCCACAGATAAACATTCATTCAAATTGCCCCTTGAATGATCGAGTGTTTCAAATTATCCTATAAGGGATAGTAAAGACATATTTCCAGCGAAAAAGATAGAGGATTTATTTGTTCATTTTTATTACAAAGATAAGCATCATCATCAATCCTCTTCCTTTTTCTCTACTAATCCCCTTACAAAATGTTGGCCCTTATTTATGTTGGACGATAAGTTCAATTGTTGTAGATGATATGCTACATGACCGGATGGTAATAGTAAACTCTCTATACTTGAAGAGGACTTGTTCAAAATCTTTGTAGGAGTTAGAATAGAGTTACTCTGCTAGCTGGCTCAATAGATTTTAGGAGCTCAGGTTGGATAAGCCCACCATCAATCGAATCTTGGAGTTTGTTCTTTAATCTCCAACAACTTTACTTAGAATGACCCATCTGACCCATATGGTACTCACATTAAGCTTTATGATCATAGTTCTTAGGCTTGTACCCCTCTTTTAGGACCTCATATATTATCATATTTCGATTTCTCAACTGGTTAAAAACTTGGACCAACGGAATCCCGAATTGCACAAAACGCTTTTGCTGAGCTTGTTTGTTTTAGCACAATGCTTTTCAAGTCAGAGGCTTCATCTTTTGTCTAAACTCTTTTGGCCTATTCTCAATCTTATAGCTCGATGACTCCTCTTAAGTCTCATGAAATGGTACTTTGCTAGCATTAATGTCTAACATTGAAGTTTTCTAACATGTATTTCATAACCTATTCTAGGGTTTCAATTCTCCCTCCCATTGCTGCAAGTCTTTGTTCTAGATTCCGTACGCCCCTTCTTTTTAGATGCCTTGAATTTGATCATTCTCTTGCAAATAACTTCTTTGATATGATGTATTACCAACGTCTTGCATATGAAGCATGTTGATGGTGGGCTGTTCATATGTTAGGATACTGTTGAAGTCATCAACGAATCGCAATTGAACCACCTTTAAGTTAATCAAATCTTGAATTTTTTTCTTTAATTCCCAATAAGCATCAGTAGTATGCCCTTGTTGGCCCATGTGGTATTCACATTGTGCATTAGGGCTATATTTTCGTGGCTTATACCCTCGTACTGGCTCTTTAGGGTGCAATAAATGGTTCCCTTTCAGTTCATGGTAAACTTGAGATACAGGGATAGGGATTTGAGTGAATTTTCCTTTGGATGCCTATGTATACTTGTTGTAGTTTCCTTTGCTCACCATGTTGACTACGACTTTTTTCACTGTAGATTGTCCATCAGCTCCTTTGTGAATTTGAAGTTTGCCAGAAGTAAGAGCATTTTCCATTTTGTACCCTGCCCCTACAATGTTAGAAAAATTCTCTATGGCATGTCTAATAAGATGAGTGAAGAAGGGCTCTTCCAGGGTATTCATGAAGGTGAGTACCAAATCCTTCCTTGGAATAGGTATGGAAACCATAGTTGCTAATGCCCTCCATCATTGAGCATACTCCTTAAAGGTCTCATTGATAAGTCATTTTTACTCTATATTTTTCATAGGATTTTGAGCTTAATTTGCTAAGAATTTCTGATAAAATCCTATAAGAATCATGCTTTTGATAAATAATGTTGTTTTAAAACCAATTAATGAGTAAACAAGTGTTTTTATGTAGATTTGGAGCAAAAACAACAATTAAGATAAAAAAAATATAGAAGTCGAGCCCCGAAAAGACATAGTTGAGGCCATGACAAAGAAAGAAGACAGCATAAATTAGTCTATCAATAAATGCAAGCCCTCAACATGACTCTCGACTTTAGTCGAAAGCGATCGGCATCATCTGAAGAAAATACATTGTCGAGCTCAAAACTCGACCCTCAACAATTATGTTGCTAGACCAACTCTTCAACAAGATTTCTCAAGCTCTGCAATTTGATCTTCGACCCTCTCAATTTTACCCTTGATAGAGCAATGGATAAACAAACACAGTTTACTTAAGAATTCATTTAAAGTCGAGCTGATCTTGTTGAATACAAGCCTCGACCAATAAAGCACGCGACCTCGAACGGGTGTTTCCACATATCACATACGCACATGAAAAGTTACACATTCTGTTATAGAGGATCTGCTGAATTTGCTACGTGTCAAATAAGATGGCCATGCTTTCTGTCTAATAGTCTAACAAATAAATGTGCAACATGTATTGTAAGTATGTACAACAGTGTAAATCAGTATTAACGTAGAATAGATTCTAAGGATTTTTGGGTAAAAAAATTTCTATTTCTTTTTACTTGAAAATTTCCTTTGTTTTATGGGTAAAATCAATTTAACTCATCGTTTGTATTTTCTATAATTTTTGAGCAATTAATTTATTCATCTTGAACTTGTTTTATTTCTTCTTAATTGTACTTATTTTCACAAATCCATGGAGAAATAAAATCCTACAGCTTAGGGATTACGAATCCAATTCCTCATTCAGTCTGATTTCAAATGTGCTTTTAAGTAAATTTGATTGGGTGTTTGTAATTAGTAACTTGAAATTAATTTGTGGTTTTTAAAGGAATGGTGCATTCTTTTAGATCAACGATTGATTTCAATTGAATAGATCTGTGATTGCTAATGGAGTCGAGCCTAACCACCTCTTGCCGAGGACTGAGTGAAGAGGCCAGAGGCCAATCTCATCCGAAGGGGCGCAAGATTCTGTTAATGCTCCGGAGAAAGACAATAAGTCAAATTCCAGTGAAAGGAAGACAGGAAGGGTCTATGTTAATTGAGTCAACCGCTAGGAAGAGAGGGGATGTTGGCGATAAGCGATTGAACGATAGGGCTCTCTGTCATTTGTTTCAAAATTTCACTGAGTTGTCTTTTTAAAACAATGGATTCCTATTCTTTATGCGGATCTAATTAAAACTTCATATTAGTTGTTTTACTTAGATTTAGAACTACTGACTTTGAGAGAAGCTTTAGTTTAATTTAAAGAATCTGACGGTATAAATACACAATTTCACATAGCTTTTAAGAAGTTATTGCCCTTAAGAAATTAGCCTAATAAGGAATTGGTGAAGTAACCCTGAGCTATCTTTTTCATAAAAGTTACAGGCTTATTTCTTATTTTGCCCATTAAACGCTTGCTAATATCTCTAACCTAGTTTAGTTTATCTTTCTTTATGATCTTCTAAATCTTTTCTTTGGTTAGATAATTAATGGGATTGAGTACACTAGATGTGAATCATTCCCTTAGGATCGACCTAAATCATTTACTATTGCTACAATTGATGGGTACGCTTGCCTTGTGAGACTATAG
Source organism: Combretum micranthum (assembly GCA_024138025.1). NCBI lineage: Eukaryota > Viridiplantae > Streptophyta > Magnoliopsida > Myrtales > Combretaceae > Combretum > Combretum micranthum. Next base: position 63,097 of record JAMXBD010002761.1, on the reverse strand, counting down.
TTGTTGATTTAGAAAATATTTATAAATTTGAAAAACTCAATCAATGATAAGTGGAATTTGAGCTTTGAATTTCACAAATCACTTTTTATTAACAACACGACATGAACAACATAACCACTCATCCTTCTTCTTTTTCATGCTACTAAGGTCCCATATGGATGGGGCGACTTCAGTATTGAACTTGTATTGGTGATAAAATGCCTTAGCCAATTTGTTCAAAGTATCAATCTCATTGAGCTCTAGTTGGGCATACCAAGTTAATGCTGGTCTAGTGAGGCTCTCTTGGAAAATCTGGATCATTAACTGTTGATATTAGGTATACTGGCCCATCTTTCTCACATAGTTTAGGGCATCCTGTGCCATCATACTTCTCAAAATTCGACATTTTGAACTTTTCAAGGAAAGCGCCATCTTGATCCATAGGGAGGCTTGTGATTTCAACTTGATCAAACCCATCATCTTTCTCAAATGCCTTTAATTTTTCAGTAAATTGAAGGATAAGCCTTTTTTGCATTTCCTTGCCTTAAGCCTCTAACTCCTCTTCAATTCATTAAGGTTAGGCTTAGATGTTTGAGGCACATGTCGTGTTTCTTCTTCTTCGAAAAGTTGGCCATTAGACCCCTTTCGAGTTCCAGAATGTCCTTTGGATGGTGGTTAGAGGGTTTTTAATAATCCGATGCTTTGGGTGAGCATTTGCTTTTGTTCGACCATCTCAAGCGTTGTTTGCTTAAAAGATTGGATTTTCTACTCAGCAACTGAATCGAGGCTAATGTTGTTGTCAGTATTGCTAACCATTTTGAATGAATGTATTTAAAGGATTAATTGAGCCTGGTTAAAAACAATTTCAAAGTCTTGTAAAAAATCCATTTCTTGTTAGCAAATTATCTATTTTTTTAAGCTAATTTTTATTTCACAAATTGACATTTTAATTAAAAAAATTTTAAGAAATTTCACAAATAGAGGAAAACAAACTCGAGACTAAAAGAAAGGAACACCTATAACAAAGATAATTCTAATTGGAAAGGACCTATACTATCTAGAAGAGGAATTGATCTAATAGATGATTAAATTATATACAATCTAAGGATATTCACAAGTTTATTATACATATTATATATAAGCATTATTGTCATTATTCTATAGAATATTTACAAATCTAGTAAAAAATTTCCCATTTTTTTTTTTTAAAACAAGAAAAAAAATGCTTTATTATAAGAAAAATTAATTTAAGTTGGGAAATATTTAAATATTCTAAAAAAAATAAAATAAAATGGTTCATTAGAATCAATATGAACTTGTCCTTTATTTTTTATTTAATAATATTTGAATACATCAAATTCTATTTCTTATTTATATTTTTTCCACAATCATAAGATGACAAGTTCATATTGGTAAGGAAAACTTCTAGAGAAGAGGAAAAGATCCCATAGTTAGCTTATGTAACATTTTTTCCATTTTATTCATCAGGGACTCTGTCTGGTTTAGATGGTCCAATAAGTTTTGGTTATCTTATAACAAAGTCCGAATTTTCTTTTTAGTTGTTCAGGCCTTTTCCTCCTAAAGGTAGGCCTTCATCTTAGCTAGGCAAAGGTGCAGATCAGGATCCCTAAGATGTGAACAAGTCTCAACATTTCTTGCAGATCCTTTAACATCTTCTTGGCAAATTCATGGAAAATTATTATGAGCCATTTCCTTTTTTTTTTTTTTAAATTTCATTCATTTACAAAAAGATGTGGAAAAAAGTAAAACAAGATTAATGATAATTATACAATTTTTTTTCTTTTCTTATATATATATATATATTTACAAAGATATGTACTATTTCACAAGAGTAAATACATAATATGCATAAGATATATACATTATATATTACACATGCAAATCACACGAACGCAGATACAAGGGTTGGAAACTAATTAGTTGTGGGGCAATTTAGAAAATTTTTTATTTGAGTTACAACTTTATTCAAAGAAAATTTAAGTGGAGATATTTACATAGGAAAGATTTAGAAAATTCTCCTTTTTTTTTTTAAATGTAACTCCTCTTAAGGTATGCCCTGCTATTATTTACTTTCCAACCCATGCTTATGAATGTAATTAGATGAGTTCTAAAGGTTCCACAGTCTAATAAATCATGGATCAACACTAAACCGAAGCAAGAGGTCATTTCGAGAACCAAAGAGTGGAAAAACCATAGCCCTCGGATCCTACTGGCGACCTCTCTGCCTAAGGTCTTAAGACAGCCTGATTCTGATCGTATCTAGCACACATTTTCATAAATTCATCACTTGCCCTATTAAGGTTATTGACAAAATTTTCTTTTTATTTGCATCACTTAAAGGAAAAGATTAGTACAACTATTTACAGATAAATAATTATACAAATAATATACAAGGACGAGCATAAAAAGGATAAGTTTTAAGCTTAAGAATTTCAAATGGTTTGCCCTCGTTAAAAAAATAGGCGTCCTTAACGGCGTCGCCAAGCTATTGAGTCTGGATTTTTCATTTTCCGGTATAATTTCTTTTAATCCCATGTGATACAAACCTTCAACTAGGAATTAAAATAAATTTAATTTTTGAAAAACATTTTGACATGGATTATGAAATTGGACATGGGTTTTTTTATGATTTTTAGGCCCTAACATGTCTTATAAGCTATTAGCATAGAAATATAGTGAAAAGCCCATTAACCATATGTACATGGATGTGAGGCCTACATAAGATGTGAGATGTGACATGGATAATCTAGGCACAAAGGCTAGTCACATAGACACGATATAGTAATGTGGCCCAATATGTCTTTTTAATCACCTAAGCCCATAGACTTTTAATCTAGAATCAAGAAAGGGAAGTTAAGCCCAAAACTTAGAAAATAAGGAATTTAGGCCCACAAGGTAACAAACCAATTTAGCATGAGGACTTAAAAGGTGAGAATAAGCCCAAAGGCTTAAGTAAAGCCCAAATAGGATCCTATGCCCATGTTAAGATAATTAATTAAAGTCTTTAGTAAAGCCCAACTAAGTTAGGCCCAACAATAAAAACCAATAAGGAAAGCAAATGACAATTACATAACATTATAGCTTTAGTAGTTATTGCTTGATACCTAAAGTATTAATACGTGTTATTTTCTTATTTATAGGCGAGCTCGATTACCTATCCGATACCCCCTCCGACTATTACAACACTTGATTATCGATATGGACCAGTAAGTAACTTGACTCTAAACACATTTGTGTTGTGTAGCTTAGTTGCACTTAAATAAAGATAACAAGTTGGAATGTGTGGGGGATTGGGATCATATCTGCTGTTGTGATTATTGATTGAATAAAACATTATATTAACGGTTATAACTTGATTTGGTGATGGCATGTGGTGTTGATAGTATATGATGAGTGTATGTAATTGCTTCACTGCTAAATGAATTGATTTAATATAATGTGACATACTAATTAATTGATCATGCATAGCACGACTCTATTGCATCAGCACTGCATACTTTTTGATCACTTCTGCCACGCATTACCGTTCCAAGTCCATGATGAGTTAGATGGGGTTTTGACGGTAAATCCTTGTACCGCCAGTACTATCATGTGGCTCATAGATTCCATACGAACTACTTGGTTTGAGGAACGCCGCCTGTCGAGGGTCCACGTGAAGTGTGTAATGCTTAGGGAGTTTCCTATTATGCTGGGTTAAAGGTTTTTAAAGGGAATACCTGGTATACTCTAATCCTGCTCGGCACTAGTGTGGGGACTAGTTCTTAACCCTCGGAGAGGTCGTTAATCTTTGACTTGTCTGGATTCCAATCATCCGGACTTTTGTGTGTGAAAAACATGTGGTTGAGTGATGCATTTGCATATGAGTGTTAATGAAACTTGTTTGGTCTTGTTGATGTGTGCTTATTGTCTAAGTTGCTTCACTGAGTTGTGGTTCGCTCACATCCTTATAACTTTCATAGATTCAGAGGCAGTCCATGGTTTTGTCCTTACGAAAGTCCTCACCCTAGTGCGCGTTAGCACTTTTCTGGGTAGATCAGGACAGTAAGGCAAAATGAAAGAAAGATTTAAGAATTATCTATCTAGTTTTATATATGTCGTTATGTACGTTTAAGACTTTAAGTCGTATTAGTTTTATTATGTTTGGTGATAAGACGATGATTAAGGATTATTATCTATGATGTTATTGTGTGCATATATGCTTTATTTGATCTAGACAACCTTGATCCTAGATAAATGTGTCACATTCATCTGAGTAACCTAATCTTATCATATTTGAGGCCATAGACTGACGCAAGGAGTATTGATACGTTTAGGGTACCCTTTGAGGTGTGACAACAACTCGACTTCATGCCATGCATGATTCATTTGTTAATTATTTCCTAACTAGTTAATTTCCAATTAAAGGTGATCAACACATTTTTCACAAACAAGCCAACATAATATCATAACAATCAATTAAATCAAACAATTAAGATTTCGATATTAATCTTTATTGATCAGGCATGAAAAACACATCATAATTTCAGAATAACCCCATATGCAATTTCATTATATCTTTTTCCTAAGTTCTAGTGCACTACTTAATTAAAAGCACAGATAAGAATACGAAAAGCATAAGAAAAACTCACTCGTCCTTAGTGCAATTCTTAGTCGAATTGATCACTGGGGAAAGATACATCAAATTCTTCATCACCTAAACAAAATAAATACTCAGAATGAGTATTTCATATCAATTCTACTTAAATCTCTAATTCTATTTACTCTATTTGCATCATTTTTCCTGGTTGTGGAAATTTCAACTTAAAATGGCCATAACTTACTCATTTTAACTCAGAATTTCGAGTATAAGTAGTCGATTTTTACCTATGTTTGAGGATCTATCCATTTTTAATATTATTTTTAATTTTTAGGGTCATTTAAGGGTTGGAACGATACTATATGGATCGATAATAATAGTTCATATTACATACATGGTCCTAGCGATGTTTTCCCAAAATAGAAATTTGTAAAACATTATTTTATGGAAAGCAGCAACGTTGAGTTTTATGAAAAAAAATTACTTTTAGACTTATGATAAAAAATTTTACATTAAATTTGTGAATATGAGACTTAACAAAAATCATGACTTAATACATATTTTTAAAACTTTATGCTCTTATATTTATTTCAAAACTTTATTTGACAATTTATTTTACAAGACATGGGTTTTATTCATTTGAGATATAATACCCTAGGTTGTATTTTCCTTGAATTTTTCTTAAGTTAGGTTTTAAATAAAATCTTAATTCTTAGATTTTTGTAAATGTGGAACTCAACTAAAGAAAATCATGGTTTTATATCTATTTTGAATCCTTGAATATGTTATTTTCACATTAAACTTCTTTTAACCAATTATTTCCCAAAACATGAATCTCTATGTGTTTGTTGAGAAAAATTATTCTAAGTTGCATTATCTTTAAAATGTTTTAAGTTTTAGCATGTGAGAAAAATTAAGTAAATGACTCGTTCTAAATTTTATTTCTTGATAAAAAAAGGGTTCTCATTTGTATTAAAGAAAAAGAATTTTAAGCTGTTAGATTTTCTAAAGTCATGTTTTCAATCTCGATGTTTTAAGAAATTTAAGAGAATGATTCTTGTTTTAAAAATTTCCTCTTTAATAAAAAGTTTTCTCATGTTTTGAAAACATGTTTTATGTGAATGTCTTGTTCTAATTTTTTCTTTTTTATTTTGAGGGCAAGATTTCTCATACATCGAAAATAAGATTTATGAAAGATAATTTGCATAACAAAGAATTATCGTTTTAAAATTATTCAAAACTTTATTTTGGCATATCAACATCCCTATAGAACATTTATCTACATGAACATAAATACCATATTTTAAACTCACAATTTATGGAGATAAAGACAAAAATAATAAAGAATATAAAGACAAAAATTTAATGCATGGGAGCCTTAGCTTATGATCAAGGCTCCCCGACACTTAGCTTATGATCAAGGCTCCTCAAGACTTAGAAATGGATAAGTCACCTTAAATAACAAAATAATTAAAAGTTAAATAAAGTTGAATTGCTCCAATCACTATGTAAATAAAAGCAAAATAAGAGCAAAACAAATATAATAGAAGCCTTAGAATTTTTGGACAAGGCATTCGCAGGACTCAAATTAAGGACAAGTCCTCTTTTTATTTTGACTTGTTTAAGGATAAGTCTGAGACTTAAATTATGAACAAGTCTCAAAATATATATTAAGAGCATAAAATAAATAAAAACATGAAATAAATATTAGGTTAGTGAGTGATATGCTCATATTGATATAAATATATACATAACTATATTTATACATATAGATAGTTAGATTAGATGGCAAGGATATAATAATATAAACATAATATCGACATGATCATAATGTAAATGAGATATGAGTTTCGTTTCGTTTTTGGCATTATCATTCCTAGCTTGTACACATCATAGGGAGATTTTATCCATAAATAATGCATGAAACAATACCTATACTAACTATAGATGTATGGGAAGTGTGTTTACCTTAAAATAAACTTAAGGAAGTGTGTTTGTTGTTGAAATGAAAATGGGCAGCAAGCTTTTGTGCAACCAAAGAGGAGAGAAAGAGAGAAAAGAGGGAAATTTGAAGGTGTAAAGTATTGAATGGGGAAAGTGTAGTAGATATTTATAGAGAAGATTTAAGAAATTAAATTACGATAAATAATTTGAAAAATTAAAAAAAATGATGTTGCAGCAAGGGTACAACAGGCCTACTTGTAGGAGAAGAAAATAATCAAATGAAAAGTGATAAATTTGACTTATAATGAGTTAACTTGTAAAAGTAGTAAATATGATATGATGCGTAAGAAATAGGTTAAATTAGAAGAAAAAAAATGGCAGCAAGTAATGGTAGAAAATAAAGCAAATAATAATGAATAGTAACAGTAAAATATCATATGAGTTACCGGTAGCGATAAAATATGCATATATAAGCTATATCTGACATTTTTATGAACCAAAAAAATTTTATCTGGTATTTTTTAAATATCTAAATATTTTTTTAGTATGATTTGATTATCAAAAAAATTTATCTATTTTACGTGCTACAGTTGGATACGGAAACTGATCCTGTAAAGGTCCGAAATGATTGAATTTTTAGACAACCTGATCTAATTCCAAATCATTTAGTAGAAGGAGGAATTATGCAATCTCGATATCCAAGATTCAATTGACTTAGAAGCTTATGGTTTAGCTTCCAGCATAAAGTTATAATGTATTTGGACATTAGGATAAGATGTAACAGTTTACATCTTTATGAACAATATGTGTTTATATCATACTTGTAATATATAATTATATCTAGTCTAAATGTCTACATCTTTTAATTTGTAGACTTAGTTTTATCTACCCAGATTCTACCCCAATCTCACATTTGGTAGATTGTTCCTATCTCTGAAAAACCCACAACTCTGATACCAAACTCTGTCACGCCTCAAAAGGAGGCTTAGTAAGATTAATCTAAAGCTATCATGCTACGTGTGTACCTGTAATATGAGAACCGTCTTCTAAATCAGAGTGTATAAGACTCCATCTATTTATTAATGTCTATCATTTAAATGATATATTTACATATAATGATATTGCTAGATTTCAACTATGGAATCTGATTTTCCATTTTCTACCAAGATCACAGAGAATCGGTATCCCCTACCAAATAGTGAAAATCGGGTTTCAAACTTACAACTTCCAAATTTCAATTATTTATACACTTTAATTAATTTACATTCTAAGTCTAACATAACATATATTTCTATCTTCAATAGAGTTTGTTAGAGATGTGCTCTTCACACATTTCTAGCCCAATCCCAGCTAGTATTAATCCTACACAAAAACTATTAGGGGGTGAACAAACCATGGGCTCAGTGAGATAACCTAAACTTACTACATTTCAAACAAGTTTATTAACAATCATATGAAATGTATCAATCAAGCATATACACAATTACAAGCCTGGATAACCCGGAATCCAAAGCAAGATAAAGATTTACGTCCTCTCATCATGGTTGAAGGAACACAATACTATGGCCTATCTACCTAGGAGAGACTAAGCATACAGGAAAACAACGATACTCACTTTAATTATCACTTTAAATTTATTATATCTTAACACTCATTTCCTGTTTCTAGCCTTAGAAACTCCACTAAGTATTAGTCATTTCAAAGCGATACCATAAGCGGCGTTCTTCATTTACCATTTAGTTCCTATTGTACCGACAGAACAAAGGTAATATTGCGTAGAACGAATAGCCTCTTTGCCTAGAAAAACCAAGCATTACCAAATATTCAAAACACCAACACGTAGTAGGCTACCACTTACTCAAATGCTGCATATACAAATTGTGTAATGCATGTTCATTTCATTTATAGTACCAATACTATTTAATCAGGTTTAAGGTGATCAATCATTATACAGACAAGCAATATGCTATACAAGCAACAAGTTCATACATAATTCTATTATCATTATCATTAAAGTAGCTTAGCACCCAACAATTCATGCATCATACAATTCCCGTAAACCCATACAGCAAAATCGTGTTTTTATCTTTCATTTAAGATATAGTTAAGCTACAAGCACAAACAATGTAATAAGTGTGAGTTACTCATCTGCTCATATTAGCTAATCATAATAATCAACAGGAAAATCCTCAAAGTATCAAAGTCACCAATTGAGATGGATAAAAATATTCATCAATAAAACATAATTATATAACTAAACTTCTATGAGTGTCTAAATCTCCTATATTGGTATTTGGTTTTATTTCTATTACTATATTGGTCCTTTAATGGCCTTATAATAACAATTATTATTTAACATTTTATTTTCATTTTGCTTTTCTTGATCTTGTTTGATATGTATATATCCATTGGGTAGTTATAGAATTTATATTCAGTAGATTAATAGTTTTATCATTAATATTATCACTATTTTTATATCGTTCTTCGTTAACCTATTATGGTAATTAGTTTTTATTTTCTATTGTTCAGTTTCATTGTGTTTCTCTTATTCTACTTCATATAATTATTTTGTTATTTTTAGATATCACATTATTCACAATTTTAACTTATTTAGATTTCCATTCTTATATATTTATTTATATAAAACAAGTATTAAATAATTATCATATCTTATAATAATATTATTTTCTAATAGTTTTTAGAATTTAGTACTTTACAAATATTTAACCTATTACTTTTTTAAATATTTGTATTTATTTATTTTATTAATTTTATTCTGTTTATTTATATATATATATATATATATATTTTTTGTTAAAACAAACTTCGTTCAGGAGTATAAGCATGTACGCCGGCTTTAACACCGCCAGCGTTGAAACCTAAATGCCAGCATCCTCATATTTTATATGTTATTTGTATCAGTTTATGCTAGCTTAAGACTGGTAGCTTTACAACATATGCCGGCTTCTACACTGTCAATATTGAATTCAAATTTATCGGTGTTCTTCCATTTTACGCAAAAAAAATATATATATATTACGTATCTTCTGTTTCCAGTGTAAGGCGTCTCAACACCGCCGGCCTACCCTTGTATATCGCTAGCGTTGAGTGCTTACACTGCTGGCGTATAGGTAGTGTTGCCACTGTTCATCATCTTCTCCAATTTTCCACAATTCTTAAATTATTTTTCCTATTATATATATATGTATGTATGTATTATACTTGTATTAAACTTCTTCTAAGTGTTCTTACATGCTCAACAAGTATTTTTTGTGATATAACTGTAGATATAACATCATAGAATCCTCATATCATATGATTTCCTAGCTCTTACATATTGTAATACAAATATAGAATGTTAAAGTTGGATTTTACCTTGTTTGTCCGCTTTCTCTATCTTCTTTGATTAAAATTTATATTATTTATAGGGTCACATTCTATAGTTCATTCATCTATTCATCTTTCTAATAAGCTTAGGAATTCATATAGTTTTTTAGAATCATTTATTCATAACTTTCTTCTAAATGCACATAGATGACCATATATTCTAGGGATTTAGATCTTAGGATTTATTTTGTTGCATGTATCCTTCTATTCTCATTCCAATCATATATCATTTATCGATGGCATCTAGATTATATGTTCTTTTATCGTGATATCATTTATGTTCATAAGATTAAAATTCCCTATAGGTATCCTAATGGTCATATAGGCTAGATTTTATTATCTAAGTAAGGTTATAGGTATATTTTACTAAATATAGTATAGGTTAGTTTATGAAACTTACATGATAGTTTAGATGCTTCTATAGGAACCAAAACTACCATAAGTATGTTAGGGTTTTAGTTAGTTTAATTATGCTTAATGCATTACATTATAAAGTTACTCCACTAGTCATAGCCCTTAGTATATACATGACAAGTTCTATGTATTATAAGGGGTTTTCATGGTTCTTGTTATTCTATACTAAGTACAACACATTTCTATCATAGAATAAGGATTACTCAAATTTAATAATTCATTAAATGCCCATCTTAACATTAGTAATGATGGTTGCATGCTTAATAGGCCCTTAAATGATACCTGGTGATTAAATGTTCTCCTCCCTTTCTTTCTAAATTGATGTTACACACAAACACACACATTAATTTAGATATATCTCTAGTACTTGGCTATCTTTTTTATATTGTCATAATTTTACATTTAATACAAATCACACTTCACGCAACAATTAACATCATGATTCTTAATATCTTTTTTTAAGCAATTTAAATAAGTTAAGCTAATTCGACTTTACTTTCAAGACCAATCGGATGAAAAAAGGAAAATAATATTTATATATTTAAAAAAATTATAAAAATACCACTAAATGAAAAAAATCCCAATTTTAGGCAATATAACTTCATCTCTTAAAGAGACAATGTCATAAGTATCTGATCTCGTCTCTTAAAGAGAAAAGATCTAATAATTCAGAGCTATCACGTCTCTTCAAGAGAAGAGGTCAGTATATTATTACAGATCTATAAATCACTCCACAAAGCTTGGTATCCAATCAGAAGAGACAGATCCTTAAGCAGTAAGCCCAAATGCTTTACTCCACAACAATATGCTTATAGACCAGTTCCGCTTCTACCCTCACCTCATCACCATTTTAATCTCCAACAAAGCTCCCATTATCTCTTCAACACTCTACAAACATTATATCACCTAAATTTCATTTACTTGAAAACACTACTTTTATTAGGAAACTATCATTTTACTCGAACACAAGTAAAAAGTCACACATTTATTTTGCCTACAACTGCCAAAAACGAACTCTTTTAATCACTACTATTGTGAATGCTTCCTTAATTGAAACCTTTTTGGTAGGCTGGTAGGCTTTGTGTTTTCTATGTGGTTTTGAAGGCTAGTTTAGTTGGATCAGACTCTAATCCATTAGTCTTTGGTACTTTTAGGCCGCTTCATTCATAATTCTATTTGGTGTTTTTCAAATGGGTGTTTGGTTTTGATTGAGTTTTTTGTTTTTCTTTCTCAGAGTTAAATGGTGACAGGATCGCTGCTGGCGATAAGGAATGTTGGTATTATTATACATCGTCTCTTCAAAAGACGAGGTTTGCATTATACCAACCTCGTCTCTTGAAAGAGACGAGGTAGCTTGAAATTATTACATCTCATCTTTTTGAAGAGATCAGTTCAGGCACTTATGACAACGTTTCTTCAAGAGACGCAGTCATATTGCCTAAAACTGGGATTATTTTTATCTCAATAGCATTGTTATATTTTTTTTGTTTTTCCCCAACCGGACATAGAACCAATTGTAGATAATAAAGGAATATATTATTCAAGGAATCCATCAAAAGGGATTACAGTGAAGAATTGATGAACAAGACTAAAAATTGAAGAAAGTCTTTACTCATTCGGTCTTTTATTTTTAATCTTTTTTTTTTATATTTTAGTTATTTTTATCGTATTTATCTATATTTTTATTATGCTTTTCTAATTAATGAAGTTGTGCTTTGTAGCATTGACTAATAGAAAATTTAACACATTAATAAAATGTTTTTATTTGCAAACTTTTATAGGCATGAAGAACTTAAAAAGAAAAAAAAGTTCTAGTACCAATAAGCCTATGGCCCAGTAGTACCTCCCATGATTTCTCATATCAAAGGCATTAGGTTCAAATTCCATCTCTTCTAGTGTAATTGTATATACAAATAAATAAGTTATAATAAAGGTTAGAATTGTAATAAAAGTGTTGTTTAAGGGTAATTTTATCATTGAACAGGTAAATTTTGGACACGGGAAAGTCACATGAACAAGATGGGATCAATTTGTGGAAATTGGCCCTAAGATAGCACTTAGGTCGTCGGCCTAAGAATGTACACCGCCGGCTTAGGAATTTAAGCCGCCAACCTACTTGACGGCCTAAATATGTTTTCTATATATATGCAGTTTATAATGAGAATTAGGATTTGTCTTGTTTTCCTCCGAGTTCTTCTTCTCCAAAGCGACCTAAGGCTTGCTTTCTTCAGTGTTTGGTGTGAGAAACCAAAGCAGAATCAAGGTCTTCAATCCGGGTAAGTAGATCTATACGATTTAACATGTAATCAACATCGTAATCATAGATTTCTCGTGTCTTTGAAGGAGATTGTGAGAGAAACCGTTAAGGATCATATCTGAATCTTAAGGAGAACGAGTGGGAATTTGAGATCCATTCAAGGTAATTAAATCCCTTATTTACATATGTAGATTTCATCAAAATGATTTCTAATTTAAGGTTTTGTTCTTTCATGATTGGTGATGTTCTAAAGTTAGGATTTCTTTGCATTCTTTGGATATTTTCCGGATTTAGAGTCAAATGACAGTAAGTTTTCATCCGCTAAATCATAGATTCATTAAAAGATTGAATTAGAATGATAGATTTATCTGCATTTGTTGATTTATAAATTAGGGGTTCGTGGAGGAAAGTCGTTCTTGTTGTGAGATTTTGTGGAGTTTGAATAAGGACGAATTTGCAGTTGAGGAGTTCTTGAAAGGTTAGGGTTTTTTTTTTTTTTTTTGGAGACTTTGATATGATAGGAATTGTTTTATAACTATGATGTTTAATATGATTTTGTTCATATGTGAATTATCAGGAGATTTGAGGATTGGAGTTTGTTATTTTTAGAGAATTTGTGGTTTTGGAGAATTTTCTTAAAATTGAAAGGAACGACCACTCTTTGTTTGTTGTTTTTACGTGTAGGTTTAGTATTTTGTTTACTTGATTGTAGGAGCAGAAAAATAATTAACCTAAATCTATTTGGCTAATTTAAATTTTTTTTCCTGGTTATGTTTGGCTATGACCAGTAAAGACCTGGCAGATAATGATACTAGTGTGGCACCCTGATGATCTATGCATGGCACCTTGATAATCGGTTTAGCTTAAAACCCGAATTTGGAAGTCAACCAGAACTCTAATTTCAACAAAACCCTAGTTAGACATAATAGCTTAAGTCCGGCAATCCCGAATAAGAAACTCAGAGAAAGTAAGTAGAAGATTAGAATATAGAATAGTACGTAATTACCCAAGGAAGCCTAAAAAGATCAAATTAGTAAAACGCGAATCGTTTTTGAACCTGATCGGACATAGTTCTTAAAAACGTGTCCTGGGACTCGGAATAATAAAAATATTCCAAATATACCGTTAGAATCATAAAAATATAAGGTTTTCAAAAATACTAGTTTTATAATTTTTCGGTAAGTAAAAATAACAGATATCGCAATTATTCGCATATTTTCTTACTATCGGTATTTTATTAGTCATATCTACTTTACATTACACTATCATTACTATTCTACACTATTCTTTTATCTTTACTTTTTCTTACACCTACTCTTACAAACACCATAACCTATAACCTTTACTTTTTACCTTTCTCATAACTTTATTTCACATCTACCTTACTTATTACTCATTTAATCAACAAAGTACAAAACAAAACACACTCTCTCCCTCTACTCTCATGGCCGGCGCCCCATGCTCCCTCTTCACTCAATTTTGTTTCAATTTTCTTTTATTTTAATCACATAAAAATCACCCCACATTTTCCTATAAATACCCCTTTCTCTTTCGCTTCTTTCACACAATTACTACTCACATATTCTCTACAAAAACTCTCAAATTCTCCTCTCAAAACTCTCTCCAAATATCTTCCCAAAAATCTCTCAAATAATCACAAAACCACTTTCTACCTACAACAAAACCTATAATCTCATAACACTACCAAAACCTTCGTTAGGTAAACTTTCTTATTATTTTCTTCTCTTCGTGTCATGTAACTTTACATGACCATGGTGTGATTTTCCAAAGACTAAGTGTTATGGAAGCTACACTATGTTCATGTATTGTTCTTGTTCATGAAAGTCCATTTATGTTTATATTGTTTTATTTTGTTCTTGTTATTGTTATTATATCTAAGTATTATTATGTATCTATATATATATACATATTTTTTAGAGCACATAAGCTCACTTGCAATTTATTTATTTTCATGCAATATAATTTATTTATTTATTCTATTGCAATTTATTTATTTCTTGCTATTTTAAGACTAGCCTCTAGTCTTAGACTTGCCCTCATCAAGTCAAAACAAATTTTTCTTTCTTTCATTTTATTTTTTTTTTTTGGGACTAGTCTACTTCTTAGTCCCGGGAGCCTTGAAGAAGCTAAGACTCCCAATACTTGACTTTATTTATTATTTATGTTATTTTGCTTGCTATTATTTTTCATAAACCATGTTCATTAAGATTGTTATCCAAATTTTTCAAGCTCTAAAAATAATTGATAAGAAGGAGATTTTATCACTTAAGAATAGTTATATGAAATATAAAATCTATGGTTTAACAAAAGTAAAAGTTATTCCTTTCCAAGCTTTAAGAAGAACTCACTACAATTTTTGAAACTATTTTGTTTTGAAAAGCCTTTCTATGTCACTTTGTTGTTCAAAGAGAAAAATGATTTTTTTAAAGAAATGATTTTCATAAGAACCTAACATAACGAAAACCTTAGGAGTAAGAAGTAAAATTTTCAAATTTATATCTTTTCAAATAAATAGTCAAAGAAAGATTTTATAGAACATAAATGGGAAAAGTAGCACTTAGAAGAAGAAGAAAATTTCTTTTCGAAAAGTCATAACAAGTCAATTATAAAGCAATTCTTTGGAAACAAAAAGAATCAAAATATTCATTTCAAAATAATTTACAAAATGAATTTCTTGTAACTATAGCTTTTTAAACTTCTAATTGACATTGTTTTACTTAAGAAACATAGATGGACAACAAATACTTGAGCATGAATAAATATGAGCTAAGTAGCTATAAAAAGAGAATTTTTCAACTATATAGATAACTAAGTATTTATCAAACAAATTTTAAATGATTTAATATTTAAACCAAAATTATTTTTTAGTTGGAAAATTCGTGATGAATTTTGTCTCCACTTTTTCGGAGCCTATATGATCTTGTTTGTTGAAAATAGTTTTAAAAATGGGTAGATCTTTTCGAATAGGTAGAAATCGATATATTATATGCGCAATTCCGAGTTAAAATGACCAAGTTATGGCCGTTTTAAATTGGAATTCTCCTTTATACAAACTTTAACGTTCTCATGACATTGTTTTGTCAAAATTTAAGAAAATCATCAAGAAATATTCATCTTGGGTATTTTCTTTGGCTAGGTGAATCCGAGGAAGAATACCTATATCCCAAAGACTATTTCGATTAAGTGGAGTGTGTGAGCAACTCATCCGCTAGAGAAATCGTCGTCATGGCATCGTGAGTTTATTTCCTTAAATTGCTTTACTTGATTGTGCTTGTAATCTAGTCGCATTAGAACTAAGGAAATACAAATGAATATGTATGAAGATAATTGGTTGAAAGGATCCTAAGAATATCGATGCCGGAATTGATTTAATGTTTGTTTTAGTATAACACTTGATTTGTTTGAAATTCTATGATCACCTTAACTTTGATAATAATAAGGCTACGAAGTCATAAATAAATTGATTCGTGCATACCACGAAGTGAGTCACATTGCATTGGGCTATTATCCTTGGGTGAGAAGGATGGTAGTTCAGGTCGAAAACAACACTTGGCGGAATGACTGAAAGCGATTGCTTGGCAACATGGAGAAAATGCTTGGCGGATAGTCCGGAAGCAAGGCTTAATTCAAGTAGACTTATGGTGCTTGGCGATATTGATCGAAAGCACAAATCTTTTTAACTAGAACTACTTGTTTTAAGGTTATGTATCACTAAACCCCGAATGAAGGACGTAAATCCATTCAACATATAGTTCCCAAAAACGATATGCCTTGTTGCCCACGTGTATGTTGCATCTCATATGTTTGTTTAAATAATTTGTTTGAATTTTCATTTCAAGAAGTCATTTATGGAAATAGTTCTCACTAAGCCTATTAGCTTATACCCCTATAGATATCTTTTGCGGTTCCTTTATTTGTGGTTGAGGCCACAAGGACCCTACAGTCAGGTATTTTTCTTTTTAGTTAAGGAATTTCTAGATGAAGTTAGTGTTGAATAAGTTGTAGAAATATTCTTATAATAGATTTGAGACTAGGGAGTGCCCTTAAGTTTTGTAATGATCATTATTATGAACAAAAGAATATTATGAATCCTATTTTCTTAATGTGTTATTAAATCATCTTAAGCGTCATAATTCCATGTATGGTCCTCTAACATTATGAGAGCACGCCTTACACTTAATATCAAAGCTTCTAGGGATGGCTAAGGTTGTCATACTTAAGCTTTAATGTTGAGTGTGACGGACTGTTACGTTTAGGGTACCCTTTGGGGCTGTCACCTTTGGGCGGTGACAGCCACGGGTGTTTGGGGAGTACCCATTCATCAATATATGTATATAATTACTTATTTTCAAAAGAGTTGGTTGATTTCTAATGGGGTCTGAGTTATTCCAGATTTGGCACTAGGAATTCATAGTTCTAAATTGTGTTGATTTGTTGGCTTAAATAAGAAAATAAACTGTTGTTTGCATTAAAGTAATTGTACTATATATACATGTTGTTTGTGCATATGCATTTTTTTGTGGACTGGCGTACTAGGCGTTCTCGCTCACTCCTTTCTTTTTCAGGTAGAGGTGACGATGAAGTTATTTATGATTTATCAGGTTATGATCTGTATTTTGATTATAAGGATGGCGATAGTGATCCAGACTACTCGACTGAGGAATAGATGCAGATAAGATTTGGAGAAAAGAGCCTTTAGATCTTATACAGTATTTGAAACAATTATTAAAGATTTTTATATGGTCCGAAGGATTGTGGATTTTTATGTTGTGAGATCTTTAATAGTTTTTCTAAAACTTTTAAGAATTTATAGAGTTTTATGAATTTCTGGCTTTGTTGGCTTTGGTTTATGCCAACTAAGTTTTAACCAATAGGATGTTTAAAAAGATTGTTATTTACAAGTTTTACAAGTTTTTAACCTTCTGTTGTAACCTCTGAAAGAGTTATGGAGACCATATTTATGTGTTTCTAAATTGTAGTTTTAGTTTTAGAGCCTTTGCGTGTATTTTTAAGAGAACGACATGTGGCAGGTTGTATTCGCCTTAGTTTAGGGCGTTACAGTAACGATAAAAAAAAAGATATGTTTTTTTTCATTTTATTTTGGTCATTTTTCTATTATATTTTTTATTTTTATTATTTTTAAATGGATATTTGCTAAGAAATAAATACCAATGAAAATTTAGCAGTTTTGTTCATAAATATACCAAATATATATAATACGGTTAAGTAACGGATGCAGATATGATACATGTAAGCCCTTAGATTTTTCGGTACATAGTAAACCCTAGGAACTGGAAGCCAAACCGGAACCATAATGTTAACTTAGTTCTATATGTAGTTTAGTGAATCTAGATCCGGCAATCCCGCGTTCTTAAACCCTAAATAACGGAATCAAGATAATTGTGGATAATGGTTCACAAAAGCATAAGAAAGCTTAAAAATATCAGATTCGTTAATTTTCAATGTGTTTCGGATCCGAACGGGTTCAGTTTTCAAAAATTGTATCCTGATACATCGGACGGTGAAATATTCCGATAATACCATTAGACTCGTAAAGGTTTTCAAAAATATCAGTTTCAGAATTTTTTAGTAACTAAAAATATTAGATATAGGTCGTTTACGTGTATTTTCTTTACTATCAGTATTTTAATTGTCTAGTCTACTATTCATAGTACTATTTCTACTATTCATTACTATTTCACTATCTCTACTTTTTCTTACAATCTATTCTTACATAGTACTATACCTATACCTTACAATTTACTTTCCTCATACAACTTTATTGACATCACATCTTACATATTACTTCTTTTCATTACAAAACAACAAAAATTAATCAATTTTCCTTCCTCCTACAAGCATGACCGGTGTGTGTCCCCTCCATCTATTTTATTTCAATTTCATTTAATTTTAGTCACACCAATTTTCACTCCAAAATTCTATAAATACCTCATCCCTCCTTCATTCTTTCATACAATCATTTTCCTACCAAAACTCTACAAAAATCACTCCACAAATCCTCCCTCTCAATTTTTCTTCCAAACTTCCTCTCTGCTCCACAAAAACCACTACCCACATATTACTACAAACACTTCATTTCTTCTTCAACATACATATAACCTTAAGTAAAACTTCTTATTTACTCATCATGTTCATATAACTTAATATGAGCTTAGTGTATGTTTTTAGACTCATGAGAGTTAAAGAAGCAACAATATATTCATGTTTTGTTTTTGTTCATGTTTAAATTTTCTATTATGTTATTATTGTTATTATTATTTGCTCTAATCTAACTTCTATATGATATTATGTATATTATGTATATATATTTATTAGAGCCTAAGTGATCACTAACCTAACATCTTATTATTATTACTCTTAGTATTATACTTTTTCTTTCTTTCTTTTTCTTTTCTTTTTCTTTCTTTCGGGACTAGTCTATTCTTAGTCCCGATAAGCTTTGATGAAGCTAAAGCTCCTAATACTTGACCAGGATACCTTGAGGAAGTTGAGGTTCCTAATACTTGACCTTAATATTGTGCTCTTATTTATATATCTTATCTTATTATGTGATATTGTTATATTTCTCATAACTATATATTCTCATTCATGCATGAACATGTTGATATTGTCTCAACAAAAATGAAAATGAGTTTTCTAAAGTAAAGAAAAAATAAGAACTCTCTTTAAAAATAAATTTTTGTCACATAAGAAATTATTTTTCCATAAAAAAATTAAAGTTTTATCTTAACAAATCTTTTCCAAAGTTCTTTTCAAAGTTAGAGAAGTTCATCACAAGTTTCTAGTAATAATAGTACATGGGATTTCATCTAAGTATACATAAAATAAAGTTATCACACACTCTCTGTTTTTTACACCAATGAAATAAGAAATTTTCTTTAAAAATTAATATTGCTAAATCATTATTTAACAAAATTTTTTCTTAAACTCATTTATCGAAGCTTTTCCAGCACTCTAAAATACTAGGTCTAGACAAGTTTTATAAAATTATCAAAGAATAACCTGTCACGCCCGAAGAGTACCCTAAACATGGCAGCCCGCCGTACAAATATTAAAGGCTAGGAATGACCGCCTCATTCATGCAAAGGCTTCCATACTATGTACAAGGCGTCTTACACATGGAGGAGATACATCGGAGTAGTACATTTTATATTGATACAACTTGTGTAACAATGTAAAGGAAATACAATTCACTATACTTCAATTACAAATCATCCACAAATTTCACTACACAAACTATTATAAGTCAATTCACAAAACCTAGCTAATATCTTCAGGTATTCTTACTTCCTGCCGAAATCCCGAAGTCATATTCGGCTCCAACCATCTCGGTCCCCAAGAACCTGTTTAATTCAAACATCTATTGAGGTACTAGCTACACTAGCTTAGTGAGAATTCCCTTAATCCCGTACCATAACAAGCAAGTTATAAATCATCCATATGCTATGCATGAACAAACACATGAGCAAACAATTATGTATGGGTATCCAGAACCCATACAAATAACGGATTTACGCCTTCCGTATCAAGAGTTAAGGATGGCATTGAAAGTCTACACGACCACTGCTAGTCCCCGAAGCCCCTCAGGCTCATAGCACTCGACTCGGCTAGGCTCACACATGGAATGCATCCCCAGTGCGCCTTAGTTCCCTACGAATGAGCTCTGATATCGGGTCTCATTATGTCACGCCCCAAAGGGTACCCTAAACATAACAGTTCGCCACACTCAATATTAAAGCTTAAGTATGACAACCTTAGCCACTCCCAAAAGCTTTGATATTAAGTGTAAGGCATGCTCTCACAAATTTAGAGGACCATATATGGAATTATGAAGCTTAAGAACATATAATAACATATTAAGAAAAAAGGATTCACAATATTCATTTACTTATAACAATGATTTTTACAAACTTAGGGACATTTCCCTTATTCACTAATCTATTATAAGAATATTTGTACATCATTTCTAATACTAAACTTCATCTAAAATTTCCTTTATCCAAAAAGAAATTACCTGACTGCAAGGTCCTCGTAGCCTCAACCACAGATAAGGGAATTGCAAAAGATATCTATGGGGGTATAACTGATAGGCATAGTGAGAACTATTTTCATAAATACTTCTTGTAACAAAATTTCAAACAAGTTGTTTAATCAAACAAATGGAATGCAACATACACGTGGGTAAACAAGGCATATAGTTTTCCGGGAACTATATGTTGAATGGATTTGCGCCCTCCATTCGGGGTTTGGTGATACATAACCTCAAAACAAGTAGTTTTATTTAAAAAGATTTATGCTTTCAACCAATATCGCCAAGCATGTGAAGTTTACTTGAATCGAGCCTTGCTTTCGGATCTTCCGCCAAACATTTCCTTAACGCCGCCAAGCAATTGCTTTCGGACACTCCGCCAAATGTTGCTTTCGACATGAGCTTACTATCCTTCTCACTCAAGGATAATAACCCAAATGCAATGTGACTCACTTCATGGTATGCATGAATCCATTTATTTATGATATCATAATATTATTATTATCAAATTTAAGGTAATCAATGAATTTCATACAAAGCAAGTGTTATACTAAAACAAACATTTAAATCAATTCTGGCCTCGATCTTATTAGGATCCTTTTAAAGAATTAGTTTACATACATATCAATTTGTCTTTTCCTAGCTCTAATGCAACTAAATTACAAGCACAACAAGTATAGCATTTAAAGGAAATAAACTCACAATGCCATGTCGACTATTCTTTTCTACGGATGAGTCGTTCACACTCCACTCGATCGAAATAATCTTCGGGATATAGGTACCTTTCCTCGGAGTCACCTAGCCAAAGAAAATACCCACAGTGAGTATTTCTTGATGATTTTCTTGAATTTTGACAAGACAATGTCAAAAGAAAGTTAAAGTTCGTATAAAGGGAAGTTTCAATTTAAAATGGCCATAACTTGGTTATTATAACTTGGAATCGCGCATAATATACCGATTTTTACCTACTCGAAAAGATCTATTCGTTTCTAAAACTATTTTTATCCAACTAAACCATTTAGGCCCCGAAACAGTGGCGATAAAATTCACCATGAATTTTCCAACTCAAAAACAACTTTAGTTCAATCAATCAAAATTTTTTTGATAAATACTTAGTTATCTATATAGTTGAAAAATTCTCTTTTTTATGGTTACTTAGCTCATATTTTATTCATACTCAAGTGCTTTGTTGTCCATTCATGTTTCTTAAGTAAAATAATGTCGGTTTGGAGTTTTAGAAAGATATAGTTTACAATAATTCATTTTGTAAATCTTTTGAAATGAATATTTTGTTTCCTTTATTTTCTATGGGTTTTTTATGTTTGCTTTATTATTATTTTTAAATAACTTTTTGAAAATAAGTTTTCTTCTTTCTAAGTTCTCCATAATAGTGCTATTTTTCCTATACAATTTTCCTTGTCTATTTGTTTGCAAAGATCTTTATTTGAAAATTCCTCATCTTTTTCTCATATTATGTTCTTCATAGAAATCATTCTTGTATAAAAATTTATTTTCTTTATAAAAACAAAGTAGGATAATAAGTGATTTAAGAAGTAGTTTCTAAAATTTTTGTTTAAACCATAGATCTTATATTTTACATATATTTATTTCTAAGTGTCAAAACCTCCTTTTTGTCAATTATTTTTGGAACCTAAAATTTTGGACAATAATTTAAATGAACATGAATTATGAGAAGTAGCAAACAAACAAAAATAACATAAATAATAAAGTCAAGTATTGGGAGTCTTAGCTTTTTCAAGGCTCCCAGGACTGAAAAGTAGACTAGTCCCAAAATAAAAATAAAATGAAAGAAAGAAAAAAATTTGTTTTGACTTGATGAGGACAAGTCTAAGACTAAAGACTAGTCTTAAAATAACAAGGAATAAATAAATAAATTGCATTACATAAAATAAATAAATTGCAAATAAGCTTATATGCTCTAAAGAATATATGTATATATATATAGATAATAATACTTAGATATAGTAACAATAATATGAACAAAAATAATAACATAAACATAAATAGATTCATGAACAAGAACAATACATGAACATAATGTAGTTTCCATAACATTTAGTCTTTGGAAACTCACACTATGGTCATGTAAAGTTACATGACATGAGAAGAAGAAAAATAATAGGAAATGGTTACCTAAAGAAGACTTTGGTAGTGTTATGTGGTTTTGGTTTTTGTTGTAGGTAGAAGTTGTTTTGGAATTATTTTGAGAGAGTTTTGGAAAGATATTTGGAGAGAGTTTTGAGAGGAGAATTTGACAGAGTTTTAGCAAGATATTTGTGGGTAGTAATTGTGTGAAAGAAGTGAAAGAGAAAGAGGGTATTTATAGGAAAATATGGAGTGATTTTTGTGTGATTAAAATAAAAGAAAATTGAAACAAATTGAGGAAGAGGGGGAGGGGATAGGTGCCGGCCATATTGAGAGGAGAGAGGGAGTGTTTTTATTTTTTTGTATTTTGTGGATTAAATGAAATAATAAATCAAGTAGATGTGAAATAAAGTTATGGGAAAGATAAAAAGTAAATGTTATAAGTTATGATGTGTAAGAGTAGGTGTAAGAAAAAGTAGAGATAAAAGAATAGTGTAAAATAGTAATGAATAGTGTAATGTAAAGTAGATATGACTAATAAAGTACCGGTAGTAAGAAAATACGCGTATAAATGCGATATCTGCTATTTTTACTTACCGAAAAATTATAAAACTGATATTTTTGAAAACCTTATATTTTTATGAGTCTAAAGGTATATTCGGAATATTTTTACTATTCTGAGTTCCGGAACACGTTTTTCAAGAACTGTGTCCGATCAGGTTCGAAACGAGTTTCGATTTTACTAATCTGATCTTTTTAGGCTTCCTTGGGTAATTACGCACTATTCTATATTCTAATCTCCTACTTACTTTCTCCGAGTTTCTTATTCGGGATTGCCGGACTTAAGCTATTACGTCTAACTAGGGTTTTGTTGACCATTAGAGTTCCGGTTGACTTCCGGTTTAGGGTTTTAGGCTAAACCGATTCCAAAAATTCGGGGGTTTACACATTATCCAAACGAGTCATCGGACCATACCGATCGACCTGCGTAGGAGTAGCACACTACCAAATACAATATGTCAGATGCAATGCATGAACAATTTGTTTTTACTTAGGTCAAATTATTCATACATTCCTTAAAGTGACCAACCAATATCATACACATAAACAAAATAATATGAACAGTGCAGTTATCCAATCAAATCATGGTTTCGATACGCTTTAGTATTCTTTGGCATACATACATCAAAGTC
This sequence comes from Combretum micranthum, assembly GCA_024138025.1. Lineage (NCBI taxonomy): Eukaryota > Viridiplantae > Streptophyta > Magnoliopsida > Myrtales > Combretaceae > Combretum > Combretum micranthum. Next base: position 39,149 of record JAMXBD010002761.1, on the reverse strand, counting down.
TCATCATCTATCCCATCCCCATTCATATCGGTTTTTATCTTGTTCCTATAATTCTAATGCAACTAGCTACAAGCACAAACAAGGTAACAAAATAAGAGGAAAAGTCATTTGGCCATTGGATCACCGGTCTCTTAGTAAAAGTAATCCGGTGGTAGGGAATCGTAGATTTCGGGGTCACCTAAAAAGAAAAAAAATACCCAAATGAGTATTTCAACTCAAAACTAATCCATCCTATCTCATACAAACTATCAAATTCGTAATTCTTGTCCTAAGCGGGAATTTCAACTTAAAACGACCATAACTTGGTCATTTTAACTCGGAATTTAGCAAATTATCTATCGATTTCTATCTACTTCGAAAGATCTATATAATTCTAATATTATTTTCAAGTTTTGAAAACTTTTGAGCTTCGAAAAGGTCTGATCAGATCATAATAGTAGCGAAAACCGATTTAGAAAATTCATTTTGTGAAAGTTTATGAAGTTTTTATAATCCAAAGCAAGTATACATGCAATATGAACAAGTTTCTATCATAAATGATATATCATGATATATATATATACATGTTCTTGATGATATATAATAAAATAAATTTTTAGAAAACTTTTTCTTTGTAAGACTTTATGAAAAATCAACTTAGAAAAGCTAGCCTTGTATTCTTGACAATCCCCACTTGTTTTTAAAAAAATTCCTCGATAAAATTTATTTATTCTTGTTAAAATTAAGTATTCATTATGTATATTCCATAAGGCCTTTGTCTTTCAATAAAAATTCCCATTTTATACTTTGTAAACGTGTTTTTAAATATGGTTCATCCCAAAATCCGAATTTTGTAAAAATTATTTTTGTGGTGATTCCTTTAAGTAAAAATCGTTTGATGCTTAAAAAATTAAGGCTCAACCATACCTGGTCACTAAGGACTTTATTTCTTTAATAAAACTTCTATTTTGAGTTTGGAAAGTAGGGGTTTTCATACCATTACTCCATTATTACGAATTTCTTAAAATGACAAGCAGCTCATTTCTACTCCTTCTACATATTTTTCTTAATAAATCTCATCTCGACTTATAAAAATCATTGCTTGATGATATCTATGATCTATACTCTTCATTTTTCATATAAAACACAAGTTTTGGAGTTGATAAAAGGGTTTTTAAGGCATGATCTTGAAACCATTCGAATTTCACAATGTTAAAATAAAACTCAAATTTTATATTTTGTAATCTCTTCCTATTTTGAGAATCTCTATTAGTAGATCTACCATTTACTTATCAAAAACATCTCCTATTGATACCAATTCCATAAGCCTTTCATTTTTTTAACAAATCCTTCATTTTAGTGTTGAAAAATGGGTTTTCAAAATTGGTCTTGGTTGAGATCCGAATTTACAAAATTTATTTTTGGACATATCTTTTGACAAAATCCATCTAAACTTATGAAAATTCATCCCTTACATATCCTATCTTAAGAGCCTTCCATATCTTGAATAAAAACTTCATTTTTTGGTTGGAAAACATGTTTTTAAACTAGGCCTTGGCCTAAATCCGAAAATAGAGTTTTGTTTTGAAAAATAATCTTTAAAAATCACCTTTGAACCATATAAAATGAAGTCTTGATGATATATATACATTAAGGCTTCATTATCCCAAGTAAAAATTTCATTTTGACACTTGGAAAGTGGTTTTTAAAAATGGGTCTTGCCTAGATACGAATTTCACTATTTTTATTCAATTTCAAATCCAAGATCTACACATAATATGAACATGAATATAAAAGAAATGCATAGTAGTAAGCCCTAAACCTATAAATCTAAACATAAACATAATCAAAGCTTCATAAAAATTTAAATCTACAAAGTTTAATATAAATACAAAGATAATAAAGTCTTAAAGACAACAAATATAGCAATATCATTATAGATCATAAACAAGATGAGTGTTTTAAAGTTTTGACATCATCATCTCTAGCCTTTAGGCGTTTGTGGAGAGTCCTTTGATTGATGAAACCTCCATATAATCAACCTATAGCATCTGTGGAAGTTTAAAAAGAAATTTTACTTAAGGAATCTTCAAGAATGGGATGTGAAAGCAATATTATTGAGATGGGGGCAGCTTGTATTCTCACAAGAACAAGGCTAAGAAGGAGTTAAAGAGAGGAAAAAGAGAGAGTAAATGGTGTAAGGTTGTAAAGAATGAAACTGTGTAAATATAAGTCTCCAAATAGAGAGAGAAGTGCATTAAAAGTGTGTTAAATGAATGGGAAAAGAAAAATAAAACAAAAGAGTAGAAATGGGGGTGGGGGGGTTGCGGGGCTGGACGTGAATTACAAAGGGAGAGAGAGGAGTGTAGTTAATTTGTAACTTGAATTTTTAAAGTGTAACTTATGTCACTTGATTTGCTAACTAAAAGAGACTTTAAATCATTAAAATAAAAGAAAAGAGGCTATTTAGGAGTGTGGCCAGCTGCCATGCATGGGAGATGGAGTGAAGAAAGAGTGAAAGAAAACTTGAATAATGTGTAGAAGCGACAATTGAAGTGTACTTGAAGTATGGGTTGAAAAAGTGCTTTTTATTAAGGAAAATACATAAAATAAAATTAAGAAAAATATTTTTAAATGAGTGGCAGAATTTTCATAAATAAAATTAAATAATTAATTGAATTATTTTAGTATTTCAACAAATATGTTACTGGTATGATCAAAATACACGAATATGAGCTATAAATGATATTTTTATAACTCGAAAAATTCTAAAAAAATTATTTTATGAAAATAACAATATTTTTCAATTATTAAATTAATTTATTTTTTTTTTATTGGGTCTTAAATAGAAACTGATCCCGTAAAAGCCCAAAACAAACTAAATATTGGAAAAACAGAATTTTCTATAATATATAAAATATTTATCTAAAAATATAAGGGTTTATAAAAATAATAAAATTATGTAATGAATAGTAGTGAATAGTGCCAAAAGACTAGTTAATTACCAGTAGTAATGAAATACGAATATAATCGCAAAATCAAATATTTCTAGTTATTGAAAAATTATAAAACTGATATTTTGAAATCCTTATGAAAATACGAGTCTAACATTATTAATGGTATATTTTTGATATCTCGAGCCCCATGACACGCTTTTCAATGTCTATATCCGAACGAGTTTGAAATAGGTCAAAAATTTACCAATCTTATATTTTTAAGCGACCTTAGATTACTACGAGCTATTCTACACACTTAAACTACACCTCGGCCTCTAAGGTTAAGAGCGCGAGATTGTCGAACTTAAACTATTGTATTCCACCTAGGATTCCAGGGTGATTTTTCGGTTTTAGATCTTTGCCAATTTGGAAACTGATGTTTTTGTTTATATAACATATTTAGTTTGAGAAAATTTATTTTTTTGTAAGTATTAATATCTCTCAATGTTTTCGGAATTCTTGAATTGAGTTTTATTTCCAAAGGTTTATCGTTATTTACTTTTTAATACTTTCGTTTTTGAATTATATATTACCCAATTTTACAAATCAGAGTTAAGTATGGAATTTGTTATACATAGAGGTTTTGAATTTGAAGACCATTGAGTGCTTATTTTATTTTATTTTAGGAATCTCATTTTCTCAAGATTAAGAAATTTCTAGATTCTTTGGATTTAGGACTAGTCGAAATTCGGTTTTAATTTGAGTCATTTTTAGGGTTTATTTTCAAAGTTCATTTTGGAATTATTTACTGAAATTTTCCAGGGCTTACATAACCTTTTAAAGATAAGTCTTACTTAGAAAATAAAATTAGTAAATAACTTAGAAGATCATTATTATTATTTATTTAAAGAGGAACTAACTTTAGGAAAATTTAGAACACATAGACATGACTACTTTGAGAAATTTTGGTCACTACTACGAAATACTTAGAAAAACCATATTTTTCAAATACTAGAAATGAAGTTAAAAATTCTTAAAAAGACTAAAATTATTTTAAAATTAAATTATTCTCAAAGGTTAAGAAATGAAGTAAAAAGGAGGAAACACTCACTTATAATAATACAAGAGATATTTCCTCAAACTAAAGTGAATTTTTCAAGTCTTTGCTTTTTCCAACCTTTAAGAATATTGTTTTACAAAAATCATTATTGAGATAACACCACTAAATTCATTGCATCCAATATGAGTGAGGTGTGTGTGTGTGGTATATTATATTCAAATGATTTTTCAAACTATACAAATATCCATATTTTTATGCAAGAACTTTTTTATGAAGAAAAGTGTGAAAAGTTGTGTTTTGAAAGCTAGGATTTTCGTAACAGTTCTGTACCCTTCTATTCCAAGACTCAAATGGCTTTCTATGATAAAAATAACCTTATAAATGGATAGATCTTTTCGAGTAAGTAAAAAACGGTATATAATATGCGAAAGTTAAAATAAGCAAGTTATGGCCATTTTAAGTTGGAATTTCCACTAATACGAATTTTGACGAACCTAATAAGATAGAGTTGAAAAATTTAAGTAGATCTTGGATGAAGTACTCATTTTGGGTATTTCTTTTATTTAGGTGACCAAGATCTTCTCTTTCCCAAGGATTACTTTGATTGATAGAAAATCACTATAGATGAGTAAATTTCCTTTACGTTTTATGTATTGTGCATATGCTTGTAGAATAGAGCATTAGATGTTAGGAAAAGATAAAATTTGATATGCATGTGGGTTATCATGGGAGTTATGTATGTGAATTGTTATGTGTGATCAATGAATGATAAGAATATGGAAGCCTGATTTATTGATTGTTATAATTGTCTTTATGTATATTGCTATGTGTGCAAATATTTATTGATCGTTTTAAATGAATTAATATCGGATTGGAAATTTCCTTAAACCAATTTACTCATGCATATCACTTAGAATATCATTTCACATCTTTGCTACTACTCCTCAACGTAGGGCCGGAAAGGTAACCTGTCAAGCTACATCTTAAGGAATTACGACGTTTTTGGAATAAGGCCTCAAGGTGTAGTCGAGCCGAATCAATTGCTTTGGGTAAAGAACGTCTTGGGACTAGTAGTACGATTCTTTGGAACCCTAAGACGCGTGCAATTTTTTAAGGAGGTCGATTGGATCTCAGTTCAAATCATTCCTTAATTGCCAATTGAGGGGTAAATCTATCCTACATACGAAATTAGATAGTCGTATGTATTGTTTGATCATATGGTTGTTTGCATTCCATATGCTTGTTTAATGAACTTGTTTGAATGTTGGTTATGAGTACTTTTGCGTAAAGATTATCTCACTAAGCTAGTTATGCTTATTTTCCAATAGATTTTTTATGTTGCAGGGTCGTTGTTTTTGCACCCGAAACCACCATGTCTGTCCGGGTAGAATCTATATTTTGGGAAGCTTTTAGAGAAATTCTATTTTGAAGACTTAGATTTGATTTCCTTTAAAATCTTTTAGTTTTAGTTATTTGTCTAATAAACTTTATTGATATGGAGACTTATTAGGGGAATGCCCCGTAGAAGCTGTAGAACCTTATATTTTGATGAATTATATTAAATATATTTTGTATGTTCCACTGCCATTATTTTAAAATGCATAACTCCACCAGTCTTCCTTTGCTGTGAATGTACGCCTTGTACTAATATGAAAGTTTTCGAGTGACCAAAATAGTCATTCTTAAGTTTTAATATTGTGTACGGTAGACTGTCACATTTAGGATACTCGTTGGGGCGTGACAATACATATACGATATTGATAAAAATCAACCATCCAAACAAACCCATTGTTTAAGATTGAAATAAGGAAAACAAGGATATTACATGTGTAATGTAGCTTCAAAAAAAATTCTACAAAACCAAATTATAAAAAACAAAATACAAAAGTAGTATTGTTGTATCGTATCATGGGGTATCGCACAACTAACGTGTGATACACGTATAATAATACGTATATCGCTCGTTGGTTATGCGATACAGGGCCGACACTATATCGCACAATCTCTGTGCAATACACAAGTTTTATTTATTTATTTTTTTTGCTAAGTCGCTATATCTGGATACGATATAAGTATAAATATTAGTATCTCCACTCCAAGATGCAATATAATAATACTATTTTAATTTTTGTATAATTTATATTTATATTTTTTTTCAAAAAAACCCAATAAGTCCACCCTAAGAAAACCATAAAGAGTTAAAGAGTAAAAAAAGTTTTTATTATTTTTTTAATTAGTAGTAGGCCAAATAAAAGGGGAAAAGACAGGTGATAGGCTAATAGCACTTTTATTTATTATTTTTTTAATAGCTTTTATTTTATATCTAGATTAAAATTTGTAATTTATCTTCTTCTTTTTTTCCGTTATGTTTTGCCTTCTTTTCTTCGCGAGATCAAACAGACCATCTAAGCCAAAAAAAAAAAAAAAAAAAAAGGAGACCATCTAAGAATTCTGGGAGTCTTCGCTTGAATTCAAAAGTTAAACTCCCATCTTCTTCCTGCAGGGAGAGAGAAAGAGATAGAGAGACAGGACAGAGAGAGAAATGGATCAGTCTTTCTCAGGAGGAAGCTGGAACATGATACCTACTATGCCAACCCACAGTAACGTCTCTACGCCTTCAAATCAAGACCATTTATATCTTCAACAACAGCAGCAGCAGCAGCAATTTCAAAACCCACGATTGATTCAACAGCAGCAGCAGCAGCAGCAACAGCAACATCAATCTCTTGCTTCTCATTTTCACCTCCTACACGTATAAAAGAAACCCTAATATAAAGCCCTAACTTTTTCATCTCTTTAATTTGACTAATCTCGAATCTTTCACTTCCAAGTTGGAATCTTGCATCTAATGTTGATCTCTTTACTACCAAATTTTGGGGTTTCTTAATCACCAAGTCGGGTTCTACGAACAAGCTTGAATTTAGACTACAGTATTTGGAATTTTACGACCAATTCTTAATTTTATTTACCGATTTTTTAAATTTTTATGTCCATATTTTGATTTAGTTCCCGATTTTATAGGAAGGGTACTGCCAAATTTGGATTTTGGCCAGCAAGTTTGATTTTTTTTTTTTTTTCAATTGAACCCTAATTGGTTTGGAATTATATGTGGTGTAGTTAGTGGAGAACTTGGCGGAGGTAATTGAGAGTGGAAACCGAGATCAGCAATCCGATGCTTTGGTTTGTGCTCATCAATCTTGTTGTTAGTTTTGAATCATAAGTTTTTTTTTTTTTTTTTCAGTGAATGCTGATTAATTTGGGTTGAATCGAATTTAATTGGATTTTGGGTTTTGTTTATTGTGTGGTGTAGATTAGTGAGTTGAACAATCATTTTGAGAAGTGTCAGCAGCTTCTGAATTCAATTGCTGGTTCAATCAGCTCCAAGGCAGTGGTAATTATATCAGTTCTTGTTTCGATTTATGATTATGCTCTGTGCCATAAAAGCTGGATATTTCCATGGATGGTGGCAGAATTATGAGTGTAACTCAAGAAGAAAAGAAACATAGCATGGTCGATATTATGGGGAAATTTATAGTCCATCATTAATTTTAACGGGACCAACCATTACATCTAACAGCTTACCTCTTATTCAATCATGGTCGAATCACTAAAATAGTTAATATTTTAATTATTATATTTATTTTAATGGTTAATGAATAACTGACCGTTGTAGTAGTTTCCCACAGCATGATTCGTACTTATACTTGTTTAGTTGTTTCGCACTACTATAATCTCTAAATTGGAGCGTAATCATAAATGTACTGCAGGCATGGAATGTTTAGATTGCCAAATTTGGTTAATTTTCACTACTATACGAACTGTTTTAAGTTTTTCTTTAAGACAATCCAGGCTTGTAAACCACCAAATGCCATAAGTCCTACTTTCAATACTTTTGCACATCTATTGTGTTTGTATTAGCAATTGCTTTTAGCAGAGGATGGCATTGCTTATAGGAAGTACTTTGTTTGGCAGTTGAGATTTTATCTGTTAATTGATTGTTTGGGGTATGTTTTTAAGATTGACTGGCTTTTGAAGAGGGCAGTGAAGTAATGAAATCAAAGATAAAAATAAAAATGCCGGATTCCCAAACATGTCTTTGTCAAATGTTTTCAATGAATTCATATTTTAAGGTCCAGACTAGCTTTTCATGATGTTGTCGTAGTAACAGCCTTTTTATATTGTATTTTGGATTCAAACATTTGTTGTCTGCCTCCAGCCATCTGGCCTAGAGTTAGCGATCTCTAAGTGTAAACTCCAGGGACAAAACCCAACCTTGTTCTCAACTTACTTATCATTCCATGCTTATGAAATGGTAATTATGTTGAAGCTGTTCCCTTCTTTGACCTGGATGTTGCTAGTTATTTGCTGAGCCTGCTGGTTTTTGACAATGCTGCTTAAGTGTTCTTCCTACTGTTGAGTTTATGGTGAAGTCCTGATTCTGCTTGCAGACGGTTGAGGGACAGAAGCGCAAGCTAGAGGAAACTGAGCAAATGCTGCCAAACGAAAGTGAGTAGTAGTCATCTGAGAATGAACCATTTTATAAAAATTTGTCTCAATATTTCTCATCTGATATAACTTTCTTCATTAACAGGGAACTGATAGCCAAATACAGATCGTCAGTTGAAGATCTTACAAACTCCGAGCTCTAGGTGCTCGACATCCTCTCTATGGTAGGAAAGCTAGCTCTGAATCGATGTTCTTTTCTTGAATCGTGTTCAAATGTTTTGAGTAAAGAGTTGTGCAAGTTCAGGTTCTATAGATTACTTTCTTGTACATGCCAATGGGAATTCCAAAAGTTTTGAAAAGCTGAATGGATCCATCATGCCCAATTGAGATGAGAGTTTTCATTATGAAATCTGTGGGTCACCATGGAGGGAGATGGATCAGGTTATAACCGTTTTCCATAATTTGTGCTGCCTGTTTGTTGGAATAATGAATGTAGAAAAAAAAAAAAAGATAGAACGTTTGATTTGCTACACTGTTGCATACAAGTACAGCCAACATAGATGAATGTGAAGAAGCTGATTAAATTAATCTCAAGTTTAATGTTTAATTCTATTTCTATGTTTGGACGTGTACTCTTATTCTTATAAGCTGGAAATATACCAGAAAAATTATGAGATAGTAGCATAAACCGGTACAACGAATAATTATTTAATTATGTTGCACGTGGTGCTGATCTTACATTGGCCTTTTAATCGTATGTTGGTATGACTTTAATTCGTTACATTCATAATGATATTATACAGATTTAATTACGTACTCATGTATAAAATCACAGATTTTTTTTTTTTTTTAGGAAAATGCAAGAATACTATAAACTTCAAGAGTGGCATGAATTGGCCATTCAAACTTTAAAAGCGTGACTTTGGCCTCTAGAATTATAAACAATTAACAAATAAGTTTAGTGTGTTTTTTTTTTCATACAAATTAATACAAAAAAGTATATTTGAAATTTGTATTTTTTTTATAGAAAAGTATAAAATGGCCTTATTCTAATTGTTTATTTATGAGGATAAAAATATGTTTTTAAAGTTCAGCCGGGGGGCTTGGGGTTGATGGGATGGGATGGGATGGGGATGGCATTTTACTTTTTTTTTTTTTTAATTGGTATATCGTATATTGTACATCTTAAACAAATAAAGGGCGTAGTAATGAATGGGACTATATGCTAATATGCTCAGATAAAAAAATTATAGGAATGAAATCATGAATCCAGTAAGAAGAATGTCTAAATTATACGAATGAACTTGTATGTCTGCTAGTAAAATAAAAATATCTAGTGTACGGTTTTGGATTAAGGAAAATAAAAAGAATATTTCAGTAAAAAGATTACGAAAAAAAAGACCCATTGGGTCTAAAATAATTGTAATAATTTGTAAGTTAAAATTCCAAGCTCATTGCAGCTGTATTGAACCGTTTTTTTTTTTTTTAGAAATTTTATTGGGGTATAATACATGTTTGTCATTTTTTTAAAAAAAATTACATAAATACAAGTTATAAAAAAAAAATTATCAAAGTAGCATCGTTATATCATATATTGGAAAGGAAATATAAAGTTTTAATGTGTATCACATTTTGGAACCAAAATACAATGATCTATTATGTAAAAACTTTTAAAAATTATTGTATGGCATATTGGGTATGCGATATACATTTGGGAGTGCATCACACATTTATCAGGTGATACATATATAATTATATGTATATCGTTCATTGAACGTGCGATACAGGTTTGGCGAAGTATCACATGTCTAATAATTTAAAAAAAAAAATTGTATTGCATCTCCAAGGTATAATACAACAATACTATTTCTATAATTTTTTTCACAATTTGGTTTTATTTAATTTTTCTTTTTTGAAAGCACAGTATACATGCAATATTCTTGATTCTATTGAATCTAAATTAATCATTAAAAATAGCCTCAAGAGTTTAGTTTAGGTCGTGTTAAAACCACTTCTTCAAGAAAGGAGTTTATTGTAGTTATATTGAACTCATATCCAGGAAAGGTGCATTTCACGTATGAAACTGTCTCGTCATTTGATTAGATGCGTTGATTGCAGCTTTAAATTTTCATTAAAATATTAATTTTTTTCCTTATTTCACTCAGTGTTTTCAATTTTGCAGTTCTCCCCCAATCTACATTATATTGGTATTGAAATCGTTTTCTTTGTGCCCATTTATGCAACTATATGAATCAGAACCCGTGGATATATATAGGCAATTGTGAAAATAGATATAACCTGTAGACTAGTTCTACTGTTTTGTTCCAGATGGTATTAACTTTTACCTATACCTATTTTCATAATCTTTACTAATTAAAAAATCTTCCTTCCATTATATGAATTCAGTTTTTATACCTTAATTTTCCTTATTAAAAAATCATTGAGAAAAAAATATTAAAACAGTACCAATGGTATACATTATACAGTTGAAACCTAGTTTTATTTTCTTTTATCTGTCCGCATATGAAAAATTTTGGAAAATTCTCTTTATGAGTATGCGTTAAATATATATATATATATATATATATATTATAAACCTGACCATTGGAACATGTACTTTCAGCTCCTATTTGATTTTCCAACATTTACTTTCTAGAATTTAATTCTTTGAATCCAGTTCCTGGGAGTTTTACTCAAAATCCACTGCTTGGTAATTTATAAAGAAGGGATTTTAAATGTTATTATTTGTTTTTTGACTTGATAGGCACGTAAGGTAGGAAGGAGAATGAGATTCTATGGATTTTTAAGTGATATAATTCCATATAAAATTGAATTCTTAATTATGAAATAGCCGAATTGGAATCCTGGGGAAAAAATCCTAATCCTCATAAACCAAACAATACTATAGAGTTTGATTGCAAAGATTAAGAAAATTATTCAGCATAGTATGTCTCCTGTACAGATAGAGCATATTTGGTATACAAGATATTAAATAAGACTGGACAGATTTTAATTAAAAGATTTTATTTTTGTACCATAAAATACAAAAACAAAAAATTTAAGTTTTGTCCATGGCGAAGACTTTTATTCAGTTCTAGATACATTTTATAAACTAAATATGAAATTTATAAAGTCTAATACTATCAACAATTACATAACCAAAAATTACTACGTGATAGTAACTAGTAATCCTGACTCTTGAGTTATTCATGGTCAAATTTATGTAACTCCAATTTTCGATTTTCTTAAAATGCTTAATCGAATTAAATTCGTCTAATATCAACATTATCAAACTTAGGGTTAAATTAACGTGCTTGTCATATGCATATACCTATATATATAACCCACTGGTGTAAATACATCGAACATCTATATTTCCATCATTGGCTAGCTCTCCTTCAATGGAAGGCCAGTATGAACATGGAGTAGATAAACAGAATCTTATTTATTGGATCCAAGCGGTTCTGTTAATGGAATTGGTTTGTGTAATTGTTATGACTTATTAGCCCGGTTCAAATTTTCAATTTAACCCTTTCAATCGGGAAACAAGGCTAGGGACATTTGTAGATAACATAACACTAAAAGTTCCAACTTTAATAAACAATGAGAAGGATTGATGTGAATTAAGTTTGAAAGGTAAATTATGTAAAAGTTAGTAATGTTTGGGGATAAATTCTTTTAAGGTATTAATGTTTTGAGTAGTTAAAAAGTAAGCGATCGGCATTTTGGATAAATTTATTTAAGATATCAACATTTCAAGTAATTAAAAAGAAGGATCAACATTTCACAAAGTGAGTAAAGTAACATATCTATAATTGATCGTTGATGAAAATTAAGTAAACTTAATCAAGAAATAATTCAAACATTACCCTTAGGTTCAATTTTCAACTGATTGAATTGGGATCAATGATAATTATGATGTAAAGTTGGTATGTCTATGTGATTTTGTTTACGAACGATAAAATATGAAGAATTTGTTAATTAGATATTGTTGCTAGTTCTCATCCGGTAGAGGATACAAGAGGGAACAACTAGAATGGACTCATGTTCCTAGTAAGCCTATAAAACATGATACAGTTAGTGGCACGCTAGGGTTGCACCCGACATGGCCAGTGTAATACTTATGTTGATGTGAAAATAATTAATGAATATGAGAGAGAGTCCAGGTGATATTTTATATGGAGTAAGAGGGATATTTATAGCAAGTAGATCTCAAGCAATTAAGTACGTCGTTGGATCATAAATGAGTGGGTTGATGGCAATGGTTATGGTGAACGTCGTGTAGGCCCACTAATCCATGTTCACTCGTGTCAAGCTTAAGCGAAGAAATCATGCCGAGTGACAATGAGTCAAGTGTCATTTAGACACCATGGTGAAAGGCGCCCTAGTAAGAATTTAGGCCATGTCGACATGAGATGAGCTTGAGCCTAATGTGTCAACCCATGATGTTGATGTAAAATAATTAATGAATATGAGAGAGAGTCCAGGTGATATTTTTTGTGGAGTAGAGAGGGATACTTATAGTGATTAGATCTCTACGAGTAGGTTGATGGCAATGGTTATGGTGAACGTAGTGTAGGCCCACTAATCCATGTTCACTTGTGTCAAGCTTGAGTGAAGAAATCATGCTGAGTGACAATAAGTCGAGTGCCATTTAGACACCATGGTGAAAGGCGCCCTAGTGAGAATTTAGGCCATGTCTACATGAACTAAGCTTGAGCCTAATGATTCAACCCATGAGGCTAATAAGTTGGATTGGACTTAGAAGGCTTGCAATCCTTAATATAACATTAACAAATATAAGAAACTAATCAACAAAATAAACTAAAACTAAATCTTATGACTGTTGTCAATCACATAAATCAATGAAAATGTTGAAAGATACTGTTGTTATTAATGCTACTTAAATAATTGGGTTTTTTGTAAGCAAGTATGATTAATGGGTAAATTACACTAGAGGGTACTAATGTTTGGGGGTAAGTTTATTTAAGGTGTCAACGTTTCAAGTAGTTAAAAAGAGAAATCAAGGTTTTGCAAAGTGAGTCAAATGAGGTATTAATGTTTTATAAAGTTCATTTAAGATATCAATGTTTAGATTAAATTTTCGATTAAGTTTCCTTAGTTTTTGTTAATAATTAAATATTAATACCTTATTTGACTCACTTTATTACAAACCATTGATACCTCTTTTTAACCACTTGAAATGTTGATATCTTAAATAAACTTATCCTCAAATATTGGTTTCTCGTTTTCACCACTTAAAATGTTGATACCTTAAATGAACTTACCCCTAAACATTTATCCCTTTCTATGTAATTTATCATATAATTAATTGATGAAGATAACAATACGAAGGAATTATAAAAAGAATGTTATTTCATATGAAAGAAAATGTAGTTCCACAAATACAATGTGAAAATCTTCAATTAGGGTAAGAGAGAAAATTAAAGGTAGTTTAATATATAAAGAAATGGAGAAAAACACAAATCTAATATAGAGTATTGCATGAGAATTAGCTTCATTTAGATCCTTAGTTATTTTGGTTTAGGCCAAGTCTAGCCATAACAACTAGACCATGTAACTTGGAAATTGTCCAAATCCATTGCTAGTTTGTTTTGATGAACTTGTTATAAGGTGTTCTCATATGCCTATTGCAATTTTCATTAGTTGTGCTCAATTTAATTTTGATTGGTTTCTATCCATTTTTCTATTTCTAGTCTAATGTATGACTTTTATTTCCTTCATTACATTAATGTAATTCGCAATGTTTTCTTAGAAATAGCTAATATATTCCTAGAATAAATACTTTTAGACTAAGTTAATACCAAAATTTTTCAACAAAACATTGATTTCACTAAATGAACTTAGCATTTAAGTTTAATAGTATATGGGCAACTTCCGGTGGAACCACATCACATATAATATCATCCATATACTCACCAACGGATAAGGAAATTCATATTTTTATATTAACAAAAACATTCCCTTTTCATTAAATCAATGTAGACTCTAGGGTGTCAATGTGTTGCAACTTTACCACCCAAGCACAAACAAAAGTTAAGGATGTTACATTAGCATAATTGCCTCCATAAATAACAAAAGAAGATGTCTATCCTTGCACTACGCATTTTGTATTGAAGAGATTATCCTATGCTTACTTTCGATTGGCAGCTCAACAACAAATCATATTGAATCACATAGCTATTACTTTGGCTTCTATTACACTCTTTTTATCTTCATTATCATCAAAGCCCTTTATCGTAGCCTCTAATTTCTACTGTTGAATCCCCTTTCTCTTCCTTATTATCATACTTTATATTGTAGAAATTTACATCTAGTAATTATCACTTAGTGATTGGAATGCATTGATGCTAAATGACCAAATGCTAAGCATTGAAAACATTTAACTAAACCGACCCTTCTTCTTAGGCTACCTCCAATCCCACCTCCAACAAATTAGGATTATGATACGCATCTTCTTATCACCTTCCCTTCATTCAAATACTTGAAGTGTCTCTCTTAACATTTTCATTGTCCCCAATTTTCTTATCATTCTCATGCATCTCTTTGTTTATAGGTTCATTAGAAGCATTAGGTTTTGATGTTAGCTAGTGAACTAACCCAACCCATCCAGTCCTATCTAGTGATAACTTCTAACTTTTACAGCAAGTTTAATTCCATTTTCTAATTTCTCATATTGCATGTCAACAACATTTGTAGTCTCATACCTCAATCTTGTGAAGAACCTAGTTATAATATGTTATGACGACTTTATCACTATACATCTAATCTTTAACTATAACATGAGTTGTTTCATGAATTATTAAGTTCTCACTTCTTTTTCCTTATCTCTCCTCCTCTAAGCATACCAAAAGCTTACATACCTTGTGAATTATAATGTAGTTGTCAATAAGAAGTATTTTACTATAGCTAAGCATGCTCAATATCAACTTAATGGGCTAATAGGCCCATAAAGAGCCCTACAAGCACTTAAGCTAGGAAGCTGCCTAAGGGCCCTTAGCCTACAAGACTTCGACCACATGAGGACGTCAGCCTTGCTGGAGCTCCATAAGTACCTTGGTTTAATGATGACCCTGGCTCCTTGTTTGCCATCGCGTCAACTTCACATGATGAGGACCTGTCATGCTCCAAAGGGTACTCTAAACTCGATAGTTCACCACACTCAATATTGAAGCTTAAGTATGACAACCTTAGTCATCCCAAAAGCTTCGATATCGGGTATAAGGCATACCTTCACGATCATAGAGGACTAACTTTAAAATAAACTGTTTAAGAAGACATTCATAATAGCAATTAAGAATGGAAATCACAACATAAACATCTTAAATATGGAATATGTAAATCTTACAAATATTAATGGGCATTCCCCTATCAAAAGATATAGTCCATCATAATATTCAAAATAGTTATATTGGAGATTTATTTAGAAGTCTAAGTCTACATCTAGTCTTTGACTTCATCTAAAAACTCCTGAATCTAAAAGATAATACCTGTGAAAAATATCCCCTAGGCGTCAACCAAAGGTAGGGGTGTTGCAATAAATATCTATAAGAAGGTAAGCTTCCTTGCTTAGTAAGAATTATTTCCACAAATAAAGTACTCGAGCAATCAATATTTAAACAAGTTATTTAAACAAGCATATAAGATGTAACAAATACGTGAGCAAATAATACATATGATTTTCTGGGAATCATATGTTGAATGAATTTACCCCTCCATTCGGGGTTAGGTGTTCTGGGCCATAAAGACCATAATTTGCAAATGAAGTTTTGTAGTTTTTATACAAGTCACTACTAGCCGCTAAAATGTAGTTATTTCAGGTGTTTACCTACCATTTTAATCGGGCGAACATTCGCCATAAAGTAGATTTTCGAGTTCTACAAACCTAACTACCACAGCCTTATCCCACCAAGGGTGTAGTAATAAATGCAATGTGACTCACTACGTGTTATAAATGAATCATTTTGTTAAAGTAATCATGGCATAATATTAGATGTTTTAATAGTGATCATAGAGTTTGCAGATATATCATTTCTATACTAAATCAAACCTTATTTATTTAACAATTTCCGCCTCGATATGCTTAACACATTTCAACCATATATGTAAGGCACATGCGCTTTTATGTTTTTATCTTTTCCTAATTCTAGTGTTGCTAATCTACAAACAAAAACATAAGTACAAAAATGTAGGAAATTAAACTCACTCTGCCATAGCAATAGAAAGCTCCTAGTTGACGTAGTCTTTTAGATAAGGAAACTCGGGCTCTTCGTTACCTAAACAAGAGAAATACCCAAAATAAATATTTCTTGGAAGTTCTAATTGAACTTGCAAATTCTATTTTACTAAGTTCGCCAAAATTCGTATGATGTGAAATTCCAACTTAAAATGGTCATTACTTGCTCATTTTAACTTGGAATTTCTCATTATATACCGTCTTCTACCTAATTGGAAAGATCTATCTATTTCTAAGATTATTTTTATGATAAAAGGTCATTTAGGTTCCAAAAGGACACGGTACAAAATTGACAAGAAAATCCCAACTCATAAAACATAATTTTTCCAAACTTTTTATCAACCAAAAATCTTATAGCAAACATATAAATATATATATAATTGAAAAATCCTTTTAATACATATGCAATTCATATTATACACATGATTCTAATGACATTGTCTTAATCGATGATTTTCATAAAACAATCTTGTCTTAATAGCTTGAAAAGTGAAGTTGACAAAATCATCTCAAGTTGTTTGGAAAAAAAGCTAAAGATTTTTTAGTCCTTTAATATGTAATATTTATTTTTCGTTAACTCTTAAAAGATAATATAGATTCAAAAAATTTTATCTTTTCAAGTTATCTACAAATCTTATTCCTTAAGTAGACTTTACTTGCAGAGTTAATTTTAACTTGTTTTGAAATACTTGTTTTGGTCCTTGTACTTATTAAAATGTTAGTGAGGATCTTATAAACAAGTTTTTAAGAAAATTTCTCATAGCAAAGTATTATCAACATTAAGGTTTTAATGGTAGTTTTAAAAAAAAAAGTAAAGAATTTCTTGGTTAATTTTCAAAAAATCTTTGTATATTAACAATACTAAAACTCATGGTGAACTTGTCTAAAATTCTTTGAAAAGCATTTTATTGATATAAAATTTCTAATTTTTTTAATGAAACTTTTCCTAAGTGATAAAATTCCATTTTTAAAGTGAGTTGATCTTATTTTCTTTTACTTAAGAAAGAACCTTTTTATTTTTATTAAGATAACAATCAACATGATCATGCATGAACATTAGTTTATAGCTAAGTAACATGACAAAAATAATTAATAAGAAAGATGGAAAATATAGAGTTAAGCAAATAATAAATATCAAGTATTAGAAGTCTTAGCTTGATTCAAGACTTCCGGAATAAAGTCATGGGCAAGTCCAAAATGAAAAAAAAAAAAAAAAAGTTGTTTTAACTTGATGAGGACAAGTCTAAGACTAGAAAGACTGGTCTTGATATAAAAGTATAGAATAAATAAATAAATTACAAAGCATAAAATAAATAAATAACGGTTATGTTAGTGAGCTTATATACTCTAAGAAATATATATATATATACATAAATATATTTACTAATATATAGAAGTTAGATTAGAACAATAATAATATGTAATATATAACAATAATCAAATGGAATATATTCATGAACAAGAATAAAGCACGAACATAGTGCTGCTTCCATAATACTTGAATGTTTAGGAAACGCACACCATGGTCATATTAAGTTACATGACATGATAAGGAAATATTTGTAGAATATTACCTAAGGTAGAAAGATGATGGTTGAGAAAGAGAGGTTGTGGTAGTGTGATGATAGTAGAAATGTGGGAAGATGAGGAGATTTTTGGAGAGAAAAGTTGAGTGGTGATTTTAAGAGAGTTTTGTTAAGATAAAAGAGTGTGCAAAAGAAATGGTGGGATATGGGGTATTTATAGATTTTTGTGGAGGAAAAATTGTGTGAATTAAATAAAATGAAAAAAAAAATTGTGTGTGGGAAGGGAGAGGCACCGGTTTTGAAGAAAGAGAGAGAGGGAGTGATTTGTTTTGTATTTTTGTTAATGAAAAATAATAATTTATAAGGTATGATGTGAATAAAGTTGTATGTGAAAAGTAAAAAGTAAAAAGTAGGTATAGTGAGTGTAAGAATAGGATGGTAGAAAAAGTAAAATAGGTTTAATGTAATAAATAGTGTAGAATAATACTATGAATAGTAGACAAGATAAATTAATACTGGTAGTAAAAAAATATACGTAAATAAGCTATATTAATATTTTTAGATGCCGAAATATTATAAAACTGATATTTTGAAATCCTTATTTTTACAAGTTGTTGGAATTATTCTAATATGATTTTTGATGATGACAAAAGATGAAATATCTTATTAGTTTCGAATATTTATATTGTTTGAAATATTATTTGATTTTCCATAGTTCAGAATCTTCATTTTGATGATAATTATATAGACAGAAGCAAGTTCAGAATCCTCATCTTACACGAAAATAAAGCATGATCAAGTTTTATTAAAGTCAGAAGGAAAATCAGAAGTTATGCTTAAGCTTTGATGATGTTAGTCAGAAGTTTCTTCAGAATCTTAGGAAATAAAAATTAAGTTTTCGGAAGTAAGAAATACGTTAGTCAGAAGATGTTTCAGAACCAAAATAAGTCAATCAGAAGTTGTTTCAAAATTGTTAGGTTTAATACGAAATTTTCCAGATTTGCCTATATTTTAAACATATGATATTTTTAATACCTAGCTCCGCTTGTCAAGTATATTTGAGTAATATACTTGATGTGTTTCATTTAAGTTGGATTTGATATCATGGGATTTTTTAACAAAGATTTATTGAAAGTTATTTACATATCAAAGTTATCTGTAGAGCCTTCGGAAATTAAAGATCAAGTATTAAGGATTGAATGAGACAAGTTTTGTTTAAGATATATACAAATATCTTGAAAGATAAGGTTGATATGATTTATTAGATAAGATATGATACATATTATTTTGTTATTATCCTTATCGGATAAATAACATAATCCAGATTTTATGGGACTAAAATTCAGCAAATATCTTGGAGCTTATTCAAAGGAAGTTGACAAGAGAAGATCACGTATAAACAAGAAGAATATCAAGAAGAAGATTATGCTGTATCTTGTTCAAATCAAAGAGGAGATCACGAACTTCCAGTTTATTTCAACAAGATATTTTCAACAAATTGCAACAAACAAAATCTCAACAACACTTATCATATGATTTGTTTACCGAAGAAGAAGCGGCTGGATTTTTTGGATAAGATGAAATAGATTCTTGCCGAGATACAGGGGATATGATATCATCTTCTCAAACAAGTTTTATGGACATAAAAGATAAGGAACATTAGATATAGAACTATTAATATATGCAGCGAGCAAGAATATTTTTAGAGAGCAAGAAATTTTCTTAAGGGAAAAACAACCGACTTTACTCTCTTACAATCTTAAAAAATTCGAATTAGTGCATATATATTTTATTGTATCTTTCTACTTAGCTTTTATAGAAGGAACGTGTTGTTACCTTCTTGAGTGATAGTTCTTTTACAAAGTTTAGACTCTGTCGATCGATTGTAGCTAGAAGACAGCTGTGAGAATCGAGCAGAGAGATTTGTACAAGCTTGTAATTGGAATTGATTTGATATAGTGAAACACAACCCGAAGGATAACGGGGATCCTAGCGTGGAGCTGGAAGAGTGGACTGACGCACAAGGCAGAACCACTATAAATATCTGCCTGATCTTCTTATCCCTTCTCTATTTATATTTCAGCAATTTATTTTATAGCAGCTTAATTGTTCATATTGTTCTCTTAACTTAAAATCAAAGGGGATTGTTTTTTAAAAGGCAAAATTTTAATTTTCTGAAATAATCAATTCAACCCCCCTTCTTGATTATTTTCGGGACCAACACAAGTTAACGATGTTATTGGAATATTTTTACCATCCGATGTACTAGCGTACGGTTTTCAAAATTTGATCCTGTTCGGATCCGAAACAAACTAAATTTTAATGAATCTGATATTTTTAAGCTTTCTTTGTTATTAAGGACTATAATCTATAATTATCTCAATTTTATTGTTTAGAGGTTAAGAGTGTGGGATTGACGGATCTACTTAAGAGCGCGGGTTGATGCTTAACTCTAATTGCCACTATTTCAAACCATTAGATTTTCAAAATAGATATGCCATGGATTACAAGTTACAACACATCATACATATGGATCCGTCATAATTTCAACTTACATATGTTTTGGTAAAATTCCAAAAATTCTTCCTGATCCTTGGATTTTGTTTTTGTTGGAATATAATCAATATCCGTTTTCACATCTTATCATTTTGTGTTGCCGAAATGAATAAACCAGTATGAACAAGTCTCATATCGAAATGTTATTAGGAAAATAGTGTACTAAGGTTGTGCAATGTGATAAAATAGAAATTTTGAAGTGCATTCTCAATGTATTGAAAGCCACATTAAATTGTCCATTTTCATGAAATTGTTTACTTAATATAGTAATAGATCTAATACATCGATAAGATGTTAAGGATTATGTTCTACAAATCATGTATATGATTATCCATTCACTAATATTAAGTAAATAAATAATTTAAACATATATATTAAGCTAAACAACGATAAAAGATAAGTACTATTTTATTAGACAACAAAATAAACATGATACATTAGCTTTTAATTGAACGAATTTATAAACAAATATTAAGCTAAAAACAACAGTTGAGCAAATAAATATATATTATTAGACAACAAAGAAATATGATACAAAAAGCACTTATCTTTTGTAATATACTGTAAAAATGTTCTTAATTTGAATCTGCTAAAGTATGTTTATATATCCCTCGGAATGTTTATAATAGTTTCACTAGTAGAAAAGTTGGTATAGGAGGCGAAAAGTAAGAGGCAAAATTCGCCTCTTAAAGTATCTGAGGCGAAATTCGCCTCATCTTGAAAACTGAGGCGAATTTCGCTCATCCTAGTCAGCATATGAGGCGAAATTGGCCGCTGACTAGGATGATGAGGCGAATTCACCTCACTAGCTAGTCAGAGGTCAATTTCGCCTCAAATGCTGACTAGGATGAGGCGAATTCGCCTCATAGTCCCCGTATATATACTGCCCTCCCTCTGTTTCACTCGCAACATTTCAGATTCTCACGCACACACCCACCCACCGACCGCTCCCTCTCACACACACACACAGACTCACGACACACAAGAGACTCGCGCGCGCGCGCCCACACACACACTCACGCACACACACATCCTACTGCACTCACCCACTCACGCACACACATTCACTCTCGCATGTAACTTCACACACACACACAAATCCTTCCTCACTCTCAATTGCACGCACACACTTCCATATATTTATATTCACACACACACACATCAGAAAAAAAAATATTTTCGATTAGTAAATTTAATTATACGGTAAGTTTTATTTTTTATTTATATTTTTAGTATTTTATTTTATAGTAAAATATATTTTTGATTGATATTTTAATTTTAATGCAGGTATCTGATAATTTGGGTGGATTTGATCGGATATTTATTGTACTACAATTACTACAAGGTTAGTTCAATTTGTTATGAAATTTTTAATTCATTTATTTAAATAGTAGTAGTAATATATTTATGTAGTAATATGTATTTAATTTATAGTTATGTATATTAGTGTGTAGTTGAAAAATTATAGATTTTTAGGATATGTGATTACATGTTATTATTCAATCTATGTTTATTATGTTTAATATCATGTCACATAGATTAAATATAAATACTGAGATGTTAATATTTTCATGTATATTGATTAATGAATGTTCAATATATAGTTATGTATTTATTGTTAGAAATTGAAAAAACTATGTATATACTTAGGATCAAGTATTTATATATTATTCGAAGCTTGTTTTATATGTTTAGATTAATAAGACATAAAATAAGTGTAAGTATTGAAATAATACTACTTATATATGTAGTATTTCCTGTATATTATATGTATACTTATATATTTATTATAAGTAAGGTAAAAATATTATATGTATTTACGATCTAGTGATGGCATATAATTGTCTAATATATGTGTATTGTGTTTTCTTTTATGATACATAGTGTAAATACAATTATTTAAATACTATTAATTGTATGTGAACAAAAATCATATATAGTTACAATATAACAATTATATATTAATGTTTAATACATGTGTAATATGTTTAACTTCATAAATGTATGTATGTGTACAGTAGTAAATGCTCCTATTTATATGTTATGAATTAATTTATGTTAAATTTGTAGTAATGTATTTCTTCTTAGAGATTCAATAAAACTATACATATTATCTGTAATTGCATGACACATATAGGGTTAAATAATAAGTAAATTAAACATATGGTGTTTCAATATTAGATGCTTGCATAGTTATAGGAGAGTTATCCGATGTGACTTAATGTGGTAATGGTAATTAATTAAGTGTCAATTTAGGATGTCTGAACGAAGTTGGCATATGACACGTGATTTGACAACAACGCAATATAGAAATGGGGTTAGAGAGTTTTTAGAAGCTGCTGTAAACCATAAGCGGGCAGATGGACTGATTAGATGCCCTTGTAGAGATTGCCTTAATGGTTCATGGCAATCTATTCAGATTATTGAGTATCACCTCCTCAGGAGGGGAATGGCTTGGACCTACTCCCCTTGGATTTATCATGGTGAGGATGTAGATGAATACGAGGTACATGATAATGTTGTTATGGATGAAGGGAGCAATCCACTTGAAGACACGCACTTTGAAGATGAGGCAGATCAAAAACTTTTGGAAGATATTGCTGTTAATATAAGTATGTGATGGCGATGGCGATGGCGATGATATTGACAGCGAAGATGAAAGTAGTGGGTTTAATGGAGATGGGTGGACTGGAATGTTTGAAAAAGCAAAGAGTCCAGTGTATCCGGGATGTACAAAGTTTTCATTATTATCAGCAGTAGTGCAAATGATAAATCTAAAGATTGATGGTAAGCAGTCTGTGAAGTCATTTAACAATTGGCTTGACTTAATAAAAAGTTTGTTACCTGCCGACAATTTGTTACCTACATCATATTACGAAGCACGGAAGTTTTTGAAGCAGTTAGGCATGGATGCAAACATGATTCATGCTTGTAAAAATGATTGTGTTTTGTTTCGAAAAGAATTCAAAAATCTTGATACATGCCCAGTGTGTGGGGAAGGAAGATGGAAGCTTCATACAAGAAAACAAAAAACAGTACCGGTTAAGGTGTTGCGACATTTCCCATTAGTTCCAAGATTACAAAGGCTATTTATGTGCCGGAAGACGGCTCCAGAGATGAGATGGCACAAGGAAAAGTATATATCGTAGATGGTGTGTTGAGGCATCCGGTGGATTCCGAACAGTGGAAGGGATTGGATAACAAATATCCTTTGTTCGCATCGGACCCCCGAAGTGTACGATTAGGACTTGCCACTGATGGGTTTAATCCATATGCAAACATGAGCACGACATACAGTGTGTGGCCAGTTATTATGTTTGTATACAATGTTCCACCATGGAGATGTATGAAGGAGCCATATATGATGATGTCTCTTTTAATACCGGGGCCGAAATCACCAGGTAAAGATATTGATGTGTACTTACAACCATTGATAGATGAGCTACAAGAACTTTGGACAAGTGGGGTCAAAACACTAGATGTGGTCGAAGGACGGGTATTTCGACTGCATGCTGCATTATTATGGACTATTAACGATTTCCCGGCATACGGTGACATTTCAGGTGGACGACGAAGGGTTATAAAGCATGTCCAATATGTAACATTGACTGCACAAGTGGCCATTCAAATAGTAAGTTCCACTATATGGGCCATAGACGGTTCTTGCCTTTGAGACATAGGTGGCGCCATGACAGGGTAAGTTTTGACGGCACCACGGAAACACGGGCACGACCAAGGGATTTCTCTGGTTCAGACATCATCGATCAATTGAGTCGATACGAGCATGTCATTTTGGAAAATTGCAAGAGCGCCTATGCCGTCGGAGGAATGAAGACGGGACAAATTGGTGTAAGAAGAGTTTGCTATTCCGATTGCCATATTGGAGTGAATTGCACATACGACATAATCTTGACGTGATGCATATCGAAAAGAATATATGCGATAACCTAGTGGGAACTATTTTTGGTCTTAAGGGCAAGTCAAAAGACACAGAGAAGGCGAGACTCACACTCCAAGAAATGGGTATTCGTTCCGAGCTACACCTGCAGCAACGTGGTGGACGCATTTTCAAACCACCAGCTGCATATACACTATCGACTAGGCAAATGAGAGAGGTATGTAATTCAATCAGGGATGTGAAGATGCCTAATGGATATGCTTCAAATATATCATCTTGCTTAGGCGCTGATGAAGTTAGTTTGAGAGGTCTTAAGAGTCACGATTGTCATGTCTTGCTGCAACGTATTCTCCCGGTTGTCATTCGTGGGGTCTTGGATAATCGCATTTACGATGTTGTATGTGATGTATGTCGTTTTTTCAGGGAATTGACTGCTAAAGAACTCCGTGTAAATTTTGGAGTCTTTGGAAAAAACAATAATCCTAACTCTTTGCAAGTTAGAGATGATATTTCCTCCTGCTTTTTTTGATATTATGATACATTTAGCCGTCCACCTTCCACATGAAGCACGCATATGTGGTCCGGTCCAGTACCGGTGGATGTATCCTGTTGAGAGGTACATGGGAGTTCTAAAAGCAGATTTGCGGAATAGGGCAAGACCGGAAGGTTCAATTACGAGTCGTATGTTGTGCGGGAGAGCACTCAATTTTGCTCACTATATTTTGATAACATGGACTCAAGAATAAATAGACCCCACCGACAGTGGGACGAACCGCTGGATGAATGTCCATCATCATCGTTTCGAGTATTCACACAGCCCATACGTTCAATAGGTGCATGCACTATAACAGGCTCGGATGTAGAACTCAACAGGATGCATTGGACAGTGTTGAATAATTGCGAGGAAGTGCAACCCTTTATAAGGTATATCATGTCTTTTCATTCATTTATGACCTGATAACAAGAGATGTTCACCAAGATTGAAGATCCACTTCTAATGAAATATCTTACAGGGAGTTCGAGAACGAACTAACTGCACGTGGAGCATGCAATGTGGGAGGAATAGTATGTAAACATTTTGCCGAGTGGTTTAGAAATAAGGTTAAAACTTGTTGAAGCCTTCAATTCCATTAATTCATCGATATCTTCACATAACTTTAATTGTTGACATGGTATGTAGATTATGGAGCAAACGGCTGTCCATGGACATCAGATGCCAGAAGATCTTGAAGCGTTAGGGGCCCTGAAATTCATCGATATAGCTTCAATGCTTGTATCGTGAATGGTATCCGATACAACACAGAAGCCAAGGAGGTTGGTTAAGATCACAGAATAGCGGTGTATATGTCATCGGTGCAGATGGAGGGCAACAACTTACATTTTACGGCGTTCTCACCGAAGTTATACAACTAAATTATGTGGGGTCGAAGAAAGTGTTTTTATTCAAATGCAGGTGGTTTGATACGGAGAAGGATAAACCGGAAATTATCGACGGAGACCTCATCTCCATCAACACCGCAAGGTCATGGTACGATAACGACCCGTACATCCTTGCCGACCAAGCACAACAAGTATTTTACCTAAAGGACCCAAGCAAGCGATGGCAATTGGAAGATTGTCCAGAAAGTTGTACACCGTCATATGTTCACACGTGCTCTCTTCCAAACTGAGAGTATAGAAGATGTTGAATCGATCGAGCCACCTCCAATAGAGGAGGCAATGCAACAGACAGTGCAAAGGCCATGGACAATTCCAATCAATCGCATATTTGTTGATCTAGGAAACCTTACACGCTTACCCGACCCGAGTGTGGGATGCAGTAGCATAGGCGATTACGATTTGGACGAATAGATTGTACGGATACGTTTATTTAATTATTATCTATCACATGTACTTTGTTTGCGTAATGATCTCCAAAATGTTTAAGTAACCGGTGTTTTTTTTAACTTGCAGGATGAGTAGCTCCGATTTCATGGATCAGCTTTTGGACGACTCTGAGGCACATCCGGAGCAGTACACTGGTGGGATTTAAGCTTCATTTGTAAATGTTTTATCTGTCATAGCAATATTATATCATTTTGGACTCATGCGTTTCATTTTCTTATTTTTTATACAGGAGGATCGTTTACTGCCTTACTTACTGATCGGCAGGTCCGACATCCCGATGACCAGTCGGGTCAGGCGGCTGAGCCACAGCCGGGATGGGTAAATGAGCTGGGGATCGGGGAAGAGGTGTTGTACGACCTCCCGGATGATATGCCTGCTCAGGTTAACCCAGATGACCCACAGGCCGCAGCAGTGGAGCAGGAGGAGGCCGCTGTGGCGGCTCAGCATGAGGAGGCAAACATCACGGTGACAGATAGGCGCGGGGTATGTATAGAGGTTACCGGGCGGAGGAGGAGTATAGGAGGACAGGCCGTAGACCGACTATCACTATGCCTGATGGGTTTATGGGTCTCATATGCTCATCTCCGGGGATGGTTAGGTTGGAGTTCTTACTCCATCACAGAGCGTCGACGAAGTTGTTTGTCCCTGGAGGTCGAGGAAAGGCATGGTCAGCATTTCCCGAGGCATATCGACATGGCATCATCCGCCGTGTAATGGTAAGTTAATTTTAAATGTAAACATATACGAAAAACCAATTTTTGGCTCCTGATACCTTCCTTTAACACTAATTTTTTTTTTCAAATTTGCAGAACAAGTTCGAACTACCCGAAAATTGGCGGACAATTCATAAATGGTGGGTGGCACTGGACTTTCTTGCAAGCAAGTCGTATAGTCAGCTTCGATACAGGCTTAAACGTTATGTCATAGCCAAGGTGGAGGCGATGCAGCTGCTAGTAAGCCACCACCGGGTTTCGAGCACAGGTTAGATGAATGGAGGGCATTCGTCCACTTCCTTGAGACAGATCAAGATTATAAGGTACGCTTCTCCATGTGGTAAATTACATATGCATAAGATATAGTTCACTTGTTCACTTCTTCTCGAAACGTGTAGTTGCGATCCACGGTGAATGCGGAGAACAGGAAGAAGCAACTGTCAGTTCATACAGGTGGTACAAAGTCCATGCTCCAGCATGCACTCACAAATGTAGGTATTCCAATTACAATGAATGTGGGTTTATATGCTATGTTCTTGTACTGACTTTTTTTAATAATGTATTACAGGATCTCACGCCGATACAAAACTACCGACATACCCACCTAAGGAGACAGAAAGGGCAGTTAACAGATCGATGGGAGTCGGAGGTCTCCATGCAGAATTATGTTAGTATTTTCGATTCTTATATTTTTTTTTGTAGTATCATATCCATCTGTTTGTATGATTATATTCACCTTGTGCTCATGTTGTTTCAACTAGGAACGAATGGTGGAAAAAAGAAAGCATGAGGATGATATTGCTGCTGCGTCAGGTCAGCGACCTAAGGAGGATAAGGTCATTATGGAGGAGGTTTTGGGCCACCGATCTGCCTACCGTGGCTTCGGTTACGGCATGCCGATAGATCAACATAGGGTTGATTACTATGAGCAGCCACGTGAGGAGAATTTGGTCCACTCTGAGTATGATAGGACCAGCCAGGAGGCCAAGATTGAGAAGATGCAAGAGAAGATTGATTTGCTGATGAACTACGTCCGTCCCTACTACATCTCCGGGCAGTACCCTCCATACCATCACGCAGCACCACAGATGGGGACTTCCACTTATGGCCCTGATCCTAGTCAGCCTGGCTTTACGCCATTCACACCAGTCCCACCTCCTCCGTATCCTTACCATGGGTTTTATGGGATGCCGAGCCATCCATCCATGTTCACGCATCCTCCACACGATCCAGCACATGAGTCACCAGGCAGCTCCGCACAGCAGAGAGGACCACATCCTCAGGGGTTCATCCCATGGGCAGGGGGTCCCGGTTTTGCGCAGTTTGCGTCACAGCCGTCCGCGTTTGGATCGTACGCTTTTCCTGGGGCTCCTTCGTCTTCACATCCTCCTGCCTCTCAGCAGCCTCCACATACTCCGACTCAGCCCAGCTGTTCAGTCGACACCGGCTTCGACTCCCCCCCATACAGTATCACAGAGGACATCCGTGAGAGGATCTGGTCGTGCTCGACTCCGACAGGAGCAGCGACAGTAGCTGCTACGTGTTTTTTATTTCCTCATCGTTTTTTATTATTCGGACATGATGTTCACGTTTTATTGCATTACTTGTTTCGCACTTTGTATGTCATGCTATTGATTATGATTACCGTCATATTTTGTCCCTTAGTACTGTAATTTCTTACGACGAGTACCATGCACATCTAATTTATTTATAGAAGCATTCAACCAACCCGCAGTATTTCTATTCACCATGATCGAACATATATAAAATAAATTGGAAAGGACAAATTTATTATTTAATGTTTAACACGGAACAAAATTTTCAAAAAATTACAGAAAATAAACACAAATTACTAAATAGGGCAATGGTAATAATAATAGCCTTTTCTTTGAAATGTTCTACATAGATTCCAATTTCAAAAAGCATATTTATGTAGAGGATGATTTCGTCTATTTGGTTACGTAACTATACATTACAATTTAACGTTTTCAGATTGGAAAAATGAAGGAATGGTTAACTATAAGCATTTGAAACAATATATTGCTCATGTAATTGAAAGATCATCCTAATTCATTCATCTAAGCTAATTACTTTTAGCTAATTCAAGCTCATTTAGTCAAGTTGAACTTAGATTCATTACTAATTCATTATACATGTAGGATCTATGTTAACTTGAACTCTTAACTTAAACAAAGTCAAAGATGGTTAAACTAAGTCAAAGATGGTTAAATTAACCTTAATCATTTAATTCAAAATCTAAGTCAAAGATGGTTAAACTAACTCAATCTAATTCATTTTAACTCATTCAAGTCTATTTAATCAAGTTGAACCTCGGTTTGAACTAAGTTCATTTTTTAATTAACTTTTACATTTAATCTAATTATTTGTTAAATCTATAAATCTACTGAACTCATGTTTAATTATATGAACCAGTCAACATAACACATCAAACATCACTTATCCATCTCATTTTAGCTAAAAAATATCCACTTCTAAGCAAAAAACACATAAAACAAACAAAAACAAGTTGTTAACTTTGCATGGAAAATGTATAAGTTGAAAAGAAATGAAATTTAAGCACTGATAATTTTAGCATTTAAAAACTCAAACATGAAAGTTGTATATCTCTTTCTTATCTTTCCAACGCAACTTGAATCACCTCAATCAGAGATCGGATGAAAAAATTATGGCTAAAATACGAAGAGGCTGCGAAATTGGGATTTAATTTGGGAATTTAAGATCTTAAAATACGATAGGTTATAAATTAACATCTTAAAATAAGACTTAATTTAGGAATTTAATTTGGATACAAACATATTTAATTGAGTTCGGGTTTGAGAACTGATATTTTTATTCAAGCAAATGAACTCAAATTTTAGTAAGATTTAGGAATTAGTGTTTAGGCTAAAAATCAAGAGTTAATGAATCCTCTAAACAATTTTAGAACATGTTTAGAGATATAAGAATTTCAAATCTCAAAACCAACTTATTTATTAGCTAATCAAATTAAGCCAACTTGTCCAATTATATCCTATAATTCATTTTATTCATTTAATCTATCTAAACTCAATTTCTAATCTAGGTGAACATTTGGGGTATTTCAGTAACAACACCAACGTAGATAATTTCCTCAGCAAATTATCTTACTATCATCTACTTTTATCAAGATCTTATTTACATATTAAATATCAAGTAATCTATAAGATTATAAATCACAGATTTTAATTGTAAATATTTATGTTCGTACGAATAATTTCATAACGAATACGATAAATATATAATTATTACATTCCATATGAAATAATTGATGGTATTGTAATTAATATATGTTAATTTTATATTTTTGTAGAAAGTCCAAATGTTCTTTTATATGTTTAATATTATTAAAAATCTTCTCAATATACAAAATGCCGAACAAAACTATATATTAATACAAAAATTTTCATGTTACCATCATTTATTTTAAATCCTCCATAAACCTAAATAATTCATTTTATTAATTTATTATTGACATATTTAAATATAACTCTTCTATCTCATCTACTAGTAAAACAATTGATTATTAAATAAATATTTTCATAATTAATATTTAATCTAAATAAATGTTTTTTGTAATAACTTCTTCACAAATAAAAGTATATTATCCAACTGAATAAGATTAATTTTTAATCTCATGTACTAGTAAATCAATTGATTAATAAATAAATATTTTTATAATTATTATTAAATCTATGAAAATATTTCTTTATAATTATAACTCTCCAGTCTTATCTACTAGTAAATAAATTGATTAATATATATATATTTTTATAACAAAATTAATATATATAAATATTTTTGTAATTAATTTTTAATGAATAAAAGTACATTACCTAATTGAATAAGATTTGCCTTTAATCTTATCTACTATTAAATATATGGATTAATAAATATATTTTTTTATTATTAAATATTTAATCTATATAAATAATTTTGGTATTTAATTTTTAATAAATAAAAGTACACCACCCTATTGAATCAGATTAATTTTTAATCTTATCTACTAGTATAAATTGATTAATAAATATATAATTTAATATGAAATATTTAATCTATATAAATATTTAATGTATGTAAATATTATTTATAATTAACTTTTAATAAATAAAAGTACATTACCCAATTGAATAACATTGACTTTAATTCTTATTTACTATAAGTAAATTGATTAATAAATATATATTTTATAATAAATATTTAATCTATATAAATATTTTTTTATTTAAATTTTTAAATATATAAGTACATTACTCAATTGAGGGTCTGTTTGTTTTGGCTTTTTTTCGGCAGATACAGACGATTTTTTAAACTTTTTTCTAATAAATTATTTATCAAGAAATAGATATAAAAAAAAAAAAGTTGACAATTCTCATCAAAAGATCAAATAGAACAAATATAGATAAAATTTAGATGCAAATCGGATATATTTTGCATGTATCATTTTAAAAAAGATACAGATACAGATGAAAAACAGATAATCCAAACAGACCCTGAATAAGATTTACTTTTAATCTTATCTATTAGTAAATAAATTGATTAATAAATATATAATTTCAACATATTAAATATTTAATTTATATAAATATTTTTTATAATTCATTTTTAATAAAAATAAGTACATGACACAATTGAATAAGATTAATTTTTAATCTTATCTACTAGTAAATAAATTGTAATAAATATATAATTTTTATAATAAATATTTAATCTATATAAATTTTTCATCAATAAATGTACATTACCCAATTCAATATGATTTATTTTTAATCTTATCCACTAGTAAATAAATTGATTAATAAATATATAATTTTAATAATTAATATTTGATCTATATATAATTTTTTTATAATTAATTTTTTAATAAATAAAAGTACATCACCCAATTAAATAAGATTAATTTTTAATCTTGTCTAATAATAAATAAGTTGATCAATAAATAAATATTTTTAATAATTAATATTTAAAACATTATAAAAATTTTCGTTAAAGATTTAAATTTTTAAGCGGGACAATGCGAGAGAAAAAAAGCGGGTGCGGGAAAGTTAGAATTTTTCATTATGAGGCGAATTTCGCCTCATTAGCCCAGTCACCGCCTATATATACCCCCTACTTCTCTCTTCTGCTTGCTCAAATTTCTCTCTCATTTCTCTCCATTTGCGCTGCTTCGTATGCCGAATTCTTACCAACATCGGTAAATCATCTACATTTTTATTTAACTTATTTCAATTTTATATTTAGTTTTATTTTATAATTATTTATTTGAATTTATTTTTGCAGGATTTTATCATTTCTTATTACAAGTTCAACAACATTAAAATCAAATATAATATAAGGTATATATTTTCATCTATATTTACAAAGTTTTTGTATTTTTTTTTCAAATTTTAGATATATTCTGATTTTCATTTTATAACATTTATATCAATAAATATATTTATAATATCATAATATTTTTATTATTTCAAATGTTTAGAATAACAAACTTACATACAATATTTTAAGTAAAATATCAATATTAATAAATTCGTAATATTAATTATATAATTTTTAAAAAAATTATTGCAATACGTGTTGTATTTATTGTTTATAAATTTGAAAAAAATATTAAATATACAACTTTAAGTAAAATATAAATAAATTTTTAATATTAATTATACATTTTTTTAAAAATTATTGCAATACGTGTTGTATTTATTATTTATAGATTCTGAAAAAATATATTAATTATATAATTTTTATAATATTATTGTAATATGCGTTGCATTTTTTTAAAATTCTGGAAAAATATATTAATAATAAAAATTTAATTAAAATATTAATATTAATAAATACGAATTATATTAATTATTAAATTTTTTTATAAATTATTCCATACGTGTATGCGGGGAAAGTTTTTTTGGTAGATGAGGCGAGTTTCCCCTCCCTCTTTCTATTTGAGGCGAATTTTGCCTCATGCCACGTCGGCTAGTGAGGTGAGTTTCGCCTCATTAGCCGACGTGGCTCTCACCATGCCATGAGGCGAAATTCGCCTCATTATTACTATATGAGGCGAATTTCGCCTCATGCCACGTCAGCTAGTGAGGTGAAATTTGCCTCACTATCTGACATGGCATTCCCTCCTACCATGAGGCCAATTTCGCCTCATGTTTTAAAACGTGAGACGAATTTGGCCTCCTTTTTCCTAAAACGGCCGACCTTTACAGGCTAATTATTTAGGCAAATTTTTCGCCTCAATAGCACTACTGAGTTGAAATTGTAAGCTACTGAGGAGAAAAATTTCGCCTCTTAAAGTCATTTTTTTACTAGTCTTTTAAATTTTTTTAGTTGATAGATCGCGTTGTCTTGTCATCAAGTCCTCACACCCTAATTTGATAGGCTGAGATCAATTTTTTTCAAGTAATTCTGTCATCTCTTACATATATATATGCATATATAGAATTTCACATTCTAAATGAATAAACCAATTTATATTTTCTATTTTCTACACTCACTTAGATATATTCTAATAACTACCCAATCTTTTCTATGAAATGAATGGATTAGTGTATTAAATTTCACCTATCATGATAACACAGATTTTGTTGGTTTAAATATTTTAAAATATATAATTTTACTTTCTTCAATCATGGCAATAACCTCAAAGAAAAACAAAAAAGGCATACATTTTTGTATTTTTTTTCTTTCTTTCATTTTTACATATGTATGTATTAACAAGGGTGAAAAACGATAAAACTATATAATAAAATTAGGCCAAGTTCTATCTACCATTTACTAGTTTTCAATATTCTATCACTACAACAAACAAATAATATTTGTATTATGCTTATCATGGCAAAATGATATTATTAAACTCCTAATGTGTGCACATTTAGTTGTGTACAGGTTGATTTGCTAAAGATTAACTACCAAGCAGACAAAAACAACATTTGTATTTTGTAAACATTTACCCAATTTGAATTCAAAAAACTGTTTTGCTAATTGCCAAAAAAAAAAAAAAGGATTACTATAGGTGAAAAAATCAAAATCAAATTGCCAACCCTAATACACCTAAATTTGTTAAAACTTATCCCTCTCTCTCTCTCTCTCTCTATAAATTAGTTAAAAAGAAAAAAACCCACTCTCTCTCTTCCCCTTGATAATTTACCTGTCTGTCTCTCCTTTCATTTTCACCATCTTCCATTATAATTTCCCTTCATAAA
Source organism: Combretum micranthum (assembly GCA_024138025.1). Classification (NCBI taxonomy): domain Eukaryota; kingdom Viridiplantae; phylum Streptophyta; class Magnoliopsida; order Myrtales; family Combretaceae; genus Combretum; species Combretum micranthum. Next base: position 4,653 of record JAMXBD010002761.1, on the reverse strand, counting down.
ATCTTTTTCCTTGGCTTAAAAAAAAGTGCCCCCCTCTTCCTACGGCAAAACGTACGTAAAACTGCATGCAATCCCATCGGAAACGCAGCCGATATCTCACCTCCACAACCCAACAACCTCAACCATGTCCCATTTTATTCCTAATACCACAACACCACCCTTAATATCACAAACAACAACAATAATTCCCCTCCTGACCCTAACCCTAACCCTAACCCCAGCAACAACAATAGTACTAGTAATAATGTTATCCCTTACAATAATGTTGTTGTTGTTCCTACGACAAGGCATTCGGGATTGGGATCTTCCTCCTCCTCCTCTTCCACCAGCACTCAAGCATGCGCTGCGTGCAAATACCAACGGCGGAAATGCCAACCGGATTGCCTTCTTGCACCTTATTTCCCTTATGATTGCACCCGGCAATTCCAAAACGCTCACAAATTGTTTGGTGTGAGCAATATCACAAAGATCATCAAGAACCTGAGTCCACAAGACAAGGATGAAGCTATGAGATCGATTATAATCCAATCCGATATCCGAGCATGTGACCCTGTTGGTGGATGCTATCGGATTATCAAAGAATACCAACGTCAAATCGAGCTGTATCAAGCCGAGCTTAATCTTGTTCGACAGCAGATCAGCATGTGTCGTGCTCAAGCCGTGCAGCAACAACAGCAGCAGTTTCATATTCCAGATGCCGCTGCATCGGATTCGTCCCTTAGTTGTGTAGACAATATTAATGCAGATCCGTTGATCAGTTACAATAATCCATTGCAAACCTCGTATAACAATTGCTTTAACAATGTTGGAAATAATCAAGAAGGGTATGGGCTCATTCAAGATGATGAGAATCAGCTTCAGGATTACGGTTCTTGGACGGTGCCCGATGTTGTGCCTACTACTCTGATTGAGATTACCGAAGATCAACATAAAAACATACAAAATGAAACAAGGTTAGTGTATTTTACCTTCTTTTTTTTCTTCCCTTCCTTTTTTTGCTTATTTGCCTCCTAATTGTTTTTCATTTGTAAAAACACAATGCATGCATGCACACAAGACACTAATGCACCATTAATGGTAAAGACGGACCATATGATTAACATTTTTTTTTTATTAAATATATTATAATAATTAGCTTTTCGGAGTTTTGGGTCGGGCCTCTATCATCCACTGAAAGCATTTTGAGAGAAAAGGTTTAAGAAATGAATATTTAGATTTATCAAGATTGCATATAATAATTTAGATAAGGTATATATATATATAATTTAAGAGGAAAATTATGCACCAAAGCATGAATGTTTAGGATTACTTTTGGTAATTCAAATAGTTAATTAAAATTATACAAGAGGATGCCGTTATACACATATGGAGGATGAAACCTCAAAATTGAGCCACTATCATGTTACCAAGATTTAATGGTACATAACATTAATTCCATATGTAACATTAATTCTCTATTAAAACATTAGGATGTTTTATTATTAACTACTAAAAATGTTTGATCTTTACTTGAATATGACCACAAATGTGATCTCTTTTATGTAATTTTTCATTTTAGCTTTTAACTTAATGTTTTAAGAACTAAAATTGTAATTTAAGTATGAATGTAGACTTCTAATATTTCTATGATATATATAATATTTCCATATTCATTTTGATGTATTCTCATTTTTTATGCCAAGCAATCTTAATTTTCTTTTTCTTTTTTTTTCAATTTGAATTTTTTTATGTTTATAACAACTAGCAATTAATTTATCAATGAAATTATTCTTAAATATCTAATTCATGATTGATAAAAAGGAAAAAAGAAAAAAACACTTGCTAACAAAATCAACAATTCTTTATTTGTATGATCACTATCATTCACTATTTACGTCTTTCTTATTAAAAAGCGTAGAAGGATATTGGTATCAATATTGTATTACTAGAAATATTGAGGCCGATGTTATATTTGTGATATTATATTGCTCAGATTTCTTATTTGTTTTACTTATTTTTAATTATTTATAGATAATACAAATCACGATCGCACATTAACCAAGCTTTTATGTAAATTATGATAAGTTACAATTGACAATTTTTTTTTCTCGTGTTTGTCCTTTTTTCCTACAATTGGCACGGTTTGATCCAAAGCTATTATGTAAAGTATGATAAATAATGAACAAGTTTTAATCGAATATGGATAGACCTTTCAAACTTTTAAAATGTGACTTCATCTTCCATATCTTTTGAAAATGCATACATAAGTCCCAAATTATTGTTAAATCCCAATAACTTCCAGGGTTACAGTAAGTGCTGAGGTTATATACATATTTGAAAAATCGAAGAATGAAGTTATATTTTGAAAGCTGAAAGATCCATCTATACTCTATCGTTCTCATTTATTATCAACTCTAGAAAATGTTAACCTCCATGCTAAAATATTTGGTAATAAATTCTTTTGAAAGCGGAGATGATTGCCTTCGACCATTGCCAGTGGGCCGCAGCCTTGTGGGAATGCACAAAAAACTTAATTTCAGATCTTATTTTCAAAGTTTGGCCAAAACAGAGATGCAAGATTTAATATTAGTCTTGAGATTCAGGACAGATCATGCGGGTCAAAGAGATATAAATATGTAACTGGAGGATTCCATTTTCTCCAATCTAGCGATAAAACTAGCTTAAGAGATCCCATTATTTATGGGAGGGTAAATAGGTGTTTTCATTGTTGTGGAATAAGAAGGTCCCTTTTCCTTAATCCTGCCACAATAAGTAGTCACAATAGATGTTGATATAGCATTTCAATGCGAAAAAACTGAAATAATATGTAACATTTTGCTATTCACTATGTAGTATGTTTTTGAGTTACATTCCAAAGACAAACTAGTTATGAATTTAAAGAGAAATCGATTCAATCAATTCTAAGGAAATTTTACAGTAACAGAAAATTCATCATAAACAGACATGAAAAATTGTTCAAAAGGAGCTATTTGTAATGAAGACTCAAATTTAAACTGGAAAAAAAAAAAAAAAAAAAAAAAAAAAAAAAAAAAAAAACACATCACAGATGATAAGAACCCAGAAAAGCTACAAAATAGGACTGCTTTGTACTTGTGGTGTTTTATTCACATTTGGGTTCAGTTCAATGCTAACTGCTTGTTTCATCAACTAAATCAATGCAGCGAGGATGTCATCTTAGAAAACCACCAAGCCTTGCTAAAAGAAGAGGATGGCACTGGACAACGGGTTCAAGATAATGACCTAAAAGGCGCTGCGACTCTGTTTTACGCTCACAAATACTTCATGAGATTTCAGCATCACAAATTGTAGATCTATGTAGCACCATTCGCAAACTTGTTTTCAATAGTCGAGACTCGCAAGCATACAATGTGATTCGATCCGATCTGATTTTGCTCAAGAATGCCGGATCCAATCTGATTTTCACTCAAGACATGCCGGTACCGTTAGCTGACTTTAGGTAACACTATTGAAGGGTCAGGAGGGCAATTGTTTCCTCCACCTTCAAGCTTAACTGGTGATCTTGAGCTAATCAGTTTTCAGAGCTCAATCTTTAAAACAGGTCATTCTTTGTTTTTTTTGGGTGTTTTTCGTTCTTTTTGGGCTTAATTTCATTGTCTTCATTAAAAAGTCTTTGATTGAAGATGTTGGATGGCTGATTATTTTTGCCACCAAGCTTCATTGTTACGCTCTTTCTTTTTCCACCTTTTCCCCTGAACTGTTCTTCCTCGCAAATGAAATAATCCACAATTTCTTATTTCCATCTTCTCTTATTGGTGTATTCGATTCATGTGGAACAGCATCAATTTGGGAAAATCTTTTATTTTAGATGATTGTAGTCAAAGATAACTCCATGTTAATGTGTGGCTAATGGTGGCCCGACATAGTCAGGACTTCGCATTGGTGCCTAAATGCTTAGTGTTAAGAGACAAATATCAAGAGAAGTTTTCCAATTTCTTTGCGAAGAAAGTTATTTCCTCCAACCGACATGATATTTCATGGAAGCTTCTATAAACTTGAGCATTTCTTATATATATGGAAACATATTTGAAGAATAGCACAAGAAACATTAACATGTAAAAGTATAGGAACAATGAAATACGTTGCAGATAATACAGTTCATATATGACTTACCCCAAAAAAAAAAAAAAAACATAAAAAAAGGATAAGTTCATTGATGAAAGGTGCAGCAAAATTGGATTTTCTAGCTAGCGTATATTCTACAAAAAGATCGTTTGATCCCAATCAACCTAATAAAGTAACCGCGGAGACAGCTTTGCTTCATTAAGGCGTCAAATTCTTGTTCTTTCTGAGTAAAGATGAGAAATCGCTCATACCATTGCACTCACGAGAATTTTATCCACTGGTAGTAGCCTCAGAATACTGAACTTTCTTCCAAGCAAAGCAGGGGATTGATTTGGTAAAAGCTTCACGGGCAAAAGGAAGCTTCAAAACAGACTCCAAAAAAGCCATCTGATTAATAGTCCATATCATCCATTGCTGGCATACGACTTGGACGAGGCTTCTCATTTGGCATGGTCCACAACAGCTGCCTCTGTGGTTGCCAACAGCAATGAGACGCTGCAATTTATAATAACCCTCGAGTTTAGTTTAAGATGAAACAGGATAGCTTATATAATTAAAGGATTAGTATTT